>JAGTTH010000611.1:0-27063 GCA_022606485.1 Agraylea sexmaculata
TTCTCTATGAATAATTTATTAGTATATCTTGTGATAAATGAATGCCATCGTTATTATGAATCGTTTTATCTACAATTATATACAATACAAGAAATGCTTATTGGCATGTTTTATTTCTTTGTTTCTTTAGAGCCGCCTTGTGGCCCAGTGGTTAGTGTAACGGATTCGTGAGTGAAGACTCCCAGGTTCGATTCACGGCACCGGAGTCACTTGGTAGATCTAGCTTAGCAAACTAGATCTTAAGTACTCATTGCTGTGTGGTGGCCTGGGAAACCATCTCTACTATATTCTCCCGTAAAGGCCAAGGTGGCCTGTCCAACCCCTTATAAAAGAGAATCCCGCCAATGGGGAAGGCGTCACGATATTGTATTGTATTTCTTTGTGTAAAATTGTAATTAAATATTAATTATTGTAGCAACATCGGTTATTGAAGGACCATTACACACACACGATAAGCTATTATATACAACATATCTTTAATTGCACTTCAAATATTTTAAAGGCGTTCATGTAATGCCAACAAAACCAAAAAATAAAGTTAAAATGAGTATTTTTTTGGCAACACTGTTCACGTAATTTGCATAGTTGATCTGTAATCATTTGTTTTTTAATAAGAAATAATAATCTGGTTCGTTTTAATTTTTTTTGGTCGATTCGGCCTTACATAAAAAACCATTAAAATATTTGATGTTCAATTAATGTATGTTGTTCATATAAGATTGTGATATTAACGTATTATTATATCCACCCAAGTATGTATTTTTTTCTGATACCCAAATCACCAACACCACTCCATCTGCAGAATAAATGGTCTGAATATTATGTATATAAATATATATTGGAAAAGTATGATTAGGTTGCTTTAATCCCACTAAATAAAATCGTAAGACTTTATTTGAAGACTATTTTTATTGTTTAATTGTATTGTATTGCTAGATAAAATATTAATTGTAAGTATAAAATTATTGAACGGCGCGTGCTCATACAAGGTCCAGTCCAGCTGCAGATGGCTGATCTGTCATAGAACTTATGTATTTTATTACTTTATGACTTCACCAACTCTTTTGTACTTGTCTACTGTCTACCATTATGATGATGAAAAAGATGGCCGAAGGTAAGCAGAGACAAATTATGGCTCCAGACGATTTGTGGTCATTGCAATATCAAATAGAAGAAAGACATCTTTCATATTTTCCATCACCATCTGGGTGGCCGCTGAAAGTTTCTTCAATCAATTCGGTAATTTTGTTATGATTTTGCAATATTTTTTTTTAATAGAAGCTCAACTCTCGAGTATTGTAATAATAATAAAAAATATTAAATCAAATCTAAAATTACTTATAATAGACCTTTTATATTACAGACATTTTGTATTCATTGGTGTAGCTTTAACTGCTCTTATAAAAGAATACAATATTATAGAGAAAAAATATGTACCCATAAAAACGTAGCGATGGCGAATCTATTATTTTCAATGAAGTTACATCCATAGAAGTGTCATGCGTATTGTTTTCATATATTGGAACAGAGCTGGCACTACTAAATGCGCATATTATACATATACTTCACACATTCGCGAGCTGTGGCCACCTGCAACACTGTAGTCCCTAAAATCTAACACTCAAAAGCAAAATATTTTTCACCAACCTTAGATTTTTACTAATAATATCAACATTAAAATATAAAATATAGCAACTTCCATTTATTGTGTATTTATATTGACAATTAAGAATCTAGTAATATATTAAAATACATTCTAAAAAAAATATACTACTTACCTCCTTTTCAAATTTTGACATTAATAATATGCGATATCATTCAAAGGTCATGTCATTCAAATAAAATAGTCAAGCACACTTGCGCGGGATGTGGCCACCTGCAACTACTGTAGTCCCTAAAATCCAACACTTTTGCACTAAAGCAACAAGATTGTTCTTACAAACTCTAAAAAAAATATTATTTTTATTTATTTTTACTAATATCAACTTCCAATTAATATGTATTAATATTGACAATTAACAATATTGAACTAGTATTTTTTATTATTATTAAATAAGAAAAAACATTTCTCTGGAATACCAGAGAACCTACAACTCTATGTAAAGTTGTATAATTACATAATTCCTTATTCTAAGACAAATTAGGTACATATTTACATTTACAAAATAAAGAATAATATACAAAATAAACGAAAATAAAATATATAAAGTGAAGTGTATGTAAAAAAGGTAAAAAAAAACTAAATAAATTCAAATTTAATTAAATAGTAGTCCTCCAAAGATAAATTTAAAATCAGTGAGGTGTTGTGAAAAATCTCTACTTCAGGTAAGGAGTTATTATAAAAGGACATTGATCGTCTAAAGAATGTATGGAAGTTCTGCAAAATCAATTTGAATCGCGAGGTACTCTAAATTTAATATCAAGCAATAAGGCTTATCAATATAATTATTAAGTATTTTAAAAAGAAACAGAACATCTAAATAGGAACGACGGGCAGCAAGGGAAGGAATACTGTACTGTTTACAAGACAAGATATTAATAGACTTCAAATGTTGACATTAATAATATGTGATATCATTCAAACGTCATGTCATTCAAACAAAATAGTGGCTTGATAAGAAACCCGGTACAAAAATAATTTAACATTTTATCAAATTTTATCAATTAACATTTGTATCAACATAAATCGCTCGTTTCATGTAATTCTTACATGAAACGAGCGATTTATATTGATACAAATGTAGTGCATGGCAATTAGGTTGGTGAAGTTGTCCTGCCAGTGACTTATTGATTTGCATTTTAAAGTACACTTAATCAATTTCCCTTATATTTGTTTATATTCCCGGTTAAGTAGTGAACAGTAAATCAGCATTGCGAATTGGCGGTCGGCTCGCGCTCAACACAGTGTCGTTATCAAAGGACATTAATTGACATTCGGGACCGCCTTTACCAACCTAAAGTACTCTTTGCTGCCAACTATCCAACAGAAAACCAGACTACCAGACACGAGGAGAACCTCACCTCATTATGATGACGATGTTTATGAGGGGCCATCACACTCTATCCATGCTAATTTAATGTATCCACATTTGTATGCGCGATCAAATTAATTTTTAACTACATAATGGCGCCCATGCTTTGCATAACTTGAGTTAAACGTATTGTGATACGTGCTCGACAACTCTTTCTTTTTTTTATAGTAAGAAAACCTCACACAAATATGTCCCCACGTTATATACTAGAAAGTTTTCACTATATGTATAACTGGACATTCAGCAATAGTTTTACTTAGAACAAATTTATAATGAATAATAATACAAGACTAAAACTGAACCTACATAATAGTACAGTGGTACCTCGACATACGAGTTTTATTCGGTCCGCAACTTTGCTCGTAACTCGAATCAAATTTTCCCATACAAACTGCCATTAATCCGTTCCAACCCAAAAAAAACCAAGCAAACATTTTTTTAACATACCACGTGTTTTTGAATAAAAAAATATATTATACATGAAATTAATGATATTTATTGAACAAAACCAAAACGAGAATATATTGAGATGAATTAGATTTATAAAGTGTTACTTTCGCTTAATTTTCGTCACTCCTTTCCCCTTCACTGGTCTTTGCCTTTTTCGCTAAACTTTTCTCGCCCTCACATATAGGCTGTGTAGAAAAAGAAATGTTTAAGACCATTGGATTTCTCAAGCCGATTGCTCGTATCTCGAATTTTACTCGTATCTCGAAGCAAAAAATCGCTCGCTCGTATCTCGTAAAACTCGTATTTCGAGGTACCACTGTATATTGATATTTTTATCTATGGCGTGTTATTTAATAAATATATATAAAGGCATTAGAGGAATTTCTTGAATTTTACATTGGCCTAATATTTACAAGAGCGGATAACGGATTTTACGTAAAATGAGAAACGCCCTTATTCCAGCTCAACTCGGTTGTCCTTTTTTCATAATGATTATTTTTTAATGTATGTGATTTTATAATAAATTTAATACACAAAGAATAAATTGAATTGATATTTCTTAAAAAAAAATTCTCCAATCTGTGTAAAAATATATTTCGAAATTGAATCATTTCTAAAACCAGTTAAACGAAAGAAATTAGTCCCAATTTTGATGGTAAAACAATGTATGGACTTTTTTGCTGAAAGAAATTAAATTACTTTTCTCTTTCATTGAATTTATAAGGAATGATTACATAAAACATATTTTTGATGTCTACATTTAATTAACATACATTTAATTTACTGATATTGTTTAACTTTATAAGATACTTTCATTTCATGAGTAAAAATATCTATTTGAAAAAAAAACAAATTAATTTATTCTTGGTGCTCCTAACTGCTTTCTTCTTAAAGATGTGGTTGGTGCTGCTCTTAAGAAGAAAGCAGTTTGGAGCACTTACTAAGCTACCAAATATTTACTAAGCATGGAAAACTCCGACCTCTGTGCAGTCCAATTGCAGTTGCAATCTTATATTTCGACTGCTCCAGCATATAATATCGTAAGTGCACAAACATTCTGTGTTCTCTTAAGTCTTTATGGAACTGAACCACATATTGCATATATGAAATGTATGTAACGTCAAAAAATGTTTTCAATAATTATTTAACCTATTAAATGGGACTTTTTCGAAATAGTAAAATAGTCCTATTTGACCGGTAACTAATGTAGATTCATCTATTATCCATTACACATTTCATGTATCTGTCAATAGAAGGTATTTAATCGTAAATTGTTATATGTTATAAATAATAATTAAACCGAGTGACACATGACAGGCAGTGTTACCAGATTGAATATGCGGCTCAGTTCCATAAACGCTTAAGAGCACACAGATTTTTTTGAACTTACGATATTATACGCTGAAGCAGGTGATTTATATCTATGGTTACTAGTTAGTTTTCCTCGATTTACTCAAATTCAATTTGTCACCCAACTGGTTTAAGAAATAAGCGATTCAATGGAGCTTATTAATTATTTTTTGAAAGCTGAATTTCAATAGGTTTCCTGATGAATATGCATGTTGCTGTATTGATAGAGTCAAGATGGAATTTAAATGCATAATATGTATAGGCGTAGTTGTCATTTTGTCCGTGATATGAGACGGCAGTAATAGATCTCGGATGGCAGTAATATAAGGTAAAAGCAGTAAAGCAAAAAGAAGGTATCTCGTCTCTGTTACTTGGTCTGTATTGCATACAAAGAGGCCACAAGCCTGCTAAATTAGACCCACTGTCGCATTGTTCCACCTCTGATAGCTTACCTTTGTCCCCAGGTCTTTCTTTGCTCCTCCGTCCATTCGCCATCCTCAAATAAAAATATCTTCTCACAAATTAAATCCTCCTCACGATATTTTATTCACCGTCAAATCCTCACACCTGTCCCCGTTTCCTAAACACGACATATAAGGACACAGACAGTATCATATTTTTTTATCGGCTTCATCCTCCCTGATTTATGACAATTCGACGATGAAATATTACTCTTTTACAAATGTTTTCTTCTTTCATAACACCTGTATCACTGGTTCTGGTTGATAATTCAAACACTATGAGACCTCCAAAATTTACACTAAAATCCTATGTTTTTTTTTCAATTACAGAAATAGAATTTATTAGTCTGAGATCGATCAACCATGTATACTTTCTTTTATACTGTCCTAGTTCGATTTTTTTTTTCATTTGTATCAAAAAAGATCAAATGATCGACTTTTAATTATTTAAAGGGTGAATTTATTAATCTTAACGTATATTTTTCATTAAAAAAACATAATCAGGTCCAAAATAAATATTAGTTGAGCAATAATCATTCTCTTTAAATGAACTTAATGTTGGTTAGAGTTAATTGATTCGTATAAAATGATTATTTAAATATAATCAGTTGGGATTTTTATTTATTATTAATTAAAAGAAGATTATTTTATTTACATGTAAATTGGGGATAAATATCTTTATTTTATTAAAACAATGGTGTTTTAAATAGAATCAGCCAGTGAAACCTTAGGTATTTATTTTTTATAATAAAATCCTAAACCAATTTGACTATTGACCATATAAAATTTGCTACGGAGAATGTTGTTACTTTCAAAACTGCGTAATACATTTCGTCCTTAATTAAACTCCAAAATATTTTATAGTTTCTCATGAAACCACATTAAAATAAAATTAAATGGTCCAAATTATTTTTTCTTATAAAAAATAATCAGACTTGGACTATTAATATGGATCTGGATAGATGCTTGCAATGTGCTAATCCATCCATCAAAGTATTTGAAGTTCAATTAAAGACATGCTTTATATAAAAAAAAATCGTATGTATCATTATGGAGATTGTAAGGTACATATAATATAATTGATTCGGACAAATGTAGTATTAGTTGTGTTATTGTCTGTTTGTAAGAAAGAGAGCAAGCAGTTAGGGCGGCATATGACACTGAACACGGGCTATGAAACAATGGCCACTGCTTACACGTGCTGCCATCGTGTAGAACAATCGAGATGTACACGTGCAATCTTGTGATAATCTACTACCTCACCTTGAAAAACTCAACACTTTAACAATTTATTACCTGCCACCAAATGCGATACTTCGCCCCTAAGAAACCGACCAAATATTATATTATACACTATTGACTCATGCTGGCATTCACATATTTTATACATAATCAAGACAACCTCATCGACAATATTTTTTAATCACACGCATCTGGAATTAATCATCATTATTTATTGTGCATATTAGCACGTTAAATATTATAAAATAATTTAAGAAACTTATACAGAATACCAGCGTAATAGCTCAGGAGATAAGACGCGTGGCTACAAATTGGTCAAGGGTAAAAAAAAGTTAATTAATTCCTCGCCCGAGGCTCAGACGAGGCATTAACTGACTAGACACCGATCATAAGTGTAGCTAAGGATCTCTACTATCGTATTTTATGGCTACAAATACTGTGATCATGGGTTCAAGTAAAAATATATATATGATTGGTTATTACGGATGGGAGATCGGCAATAATATTAATAAAATCGCGATCGATCGTCTTGATCTAGGTTTGCTATGATTTCCTGGATATTAAGGTAAATACGGATTAATAGTTAAGTTAAGATCACAGACAGACAATTATCACATTGTTGTCTCAGGAGATGCGCGTGGCTACAAATACTGTGGTCAAGGGTTCAAAAAAATTGATTTGATCGGTTATTACGACTGTCGGGAATAATATTAATAAAATCGCAATCTTCAAATTTCGTGATTTATTATCGAGTTCATTCATTGTATTTATTCAAACCAATTAACGTATATATATATATAGACTTATACTGCGTATTATTTTCATACATTGGAACATGGTCGTCTTTACTTCATGCGCATAATATACAGATACGCGGGCCGTGGCCACCTGCAAAATTGTAGTCCCTAAAATCCGACACTCGAGAGCAAAAACATTTTTCTTATGGGCTCAGGGGATAAGAAGCGTGGCTACAAATACTTTGGTTATGGATTGAAATACGCTCAAGTCAAAAAATTGATTAGATCGGTTATTACGACTTGATGATCGGGAATAATATTAATAAAATCCCGATCGATCGTCTTGATCCAGGTTTACTGTGATTTCCTGTATTGTAAGGTAAATACTGATTATTAAGTCGGTGACCTGTGTAACTAGTTATAGTTAAGATCACCGACACACAATTAATACATTTTTGTCTAAAATAACCCTCTCAAAAAAGCTCCTCTCCTTAAATAAATAAATATTTTTTTATTACATTCTGTTTTGTACTAATGAGAAAGCTTTTACTACTTATTGTTCCAGATTAAATCTCTAACTGTATAATTTACAGGAGGGTATGATTTAAACTCGTCATTTTAATAAAAAATATATTTAATAATTGCAATTTTTGGGCGTCTTGTAAGCGATGGTCATTTTTTTTAATAAATGCACGATGACAGTAACTTATTGTTATTAGCGTAACGCTACACGAAAATTACACAGTCCCTTTAAAATATTGATGGAAATTTTCACACGACTTCTTGATGAACTTTTAATCAATTTTAGACTATACAATAGTGTAATTATTTTAATCATCCATGGATAGACTTGCAATTTTGAGCTACCTAACTTGAGAGTTAAAAGTCCTGCATATTTGTGCAATTGCTATAGTAAAAAGTGAACTTTTGTCACTTTTAAATTACATGATATCAAGTATGGGTCCTACAGACAAGTATAGTATAGAATTAAAAAATAAGAAAATATTTTCCACCATGTTTTATAACTTGAAGATGTTCACTTTTACATAACAACCAATAAATAAATATATAAATTCACTTATTCATATCACCCAATGAAAAAGCAAATTAATATTTAAATTAAATGCAAAGTTTTGCAATCTGTTAGTTAAACGGAAACAGCACAGCGTTATCTTTTCGGTCGTGATAATCGAGCTTTATCGGTTTCCATACATCGGCAATCTGTTATTTGAGAAGTCCTACTCGGTGCTCGGTGCACATATGATACTGAATTGTTATACTTATTAATTTAGCTGGTTACTTAGCAGCAGTATGGTCTTATTGTTCAGGTTAAGGCAAGAGATAGTGAACCTGTAATCTGATAATCTTGTGTCCGCAGCGGCTTCCATTGTGGTTACCATCTTCATGTACATTTGCATGCGGCTATAATTCAACAAGCCATAGTGCGTGTCATATAATATATTACCCACTACCATACTTCATAATAATGCCACTATTACTACAGTTAGAGTAGAGCCCGTTCAGACTAGACTGGCGGTTTTAATAATATGTACGATGTTGCTACAAAATACAAAGTTACCGGATTAAAAAGTTGAGGGGATAGCAAAACGAGAACAATCGATTAAAAATGATTAATATCGTGACGCCTTCCCTATTGACGGGAGTCTCTTTATAAGGGGTTGGCCAGGCCACCTTGGCCTTTACAGGAGAATATAGTAGAGATGGTTTCCCAGGCCACCACACAGCAATGAGTACTTAAGATCTAGTTTGCTAAGCTAGATCTACCAAGTGACTGTTTGAATCGAACCCGGGAGTCTTCACTCACGAATCCGTTACACTAACCACTGGGCTAAAAATGATTTATTTTGTATTTATCTTGCAATTTATTATATTGTTAACATTCACCAATAAAGTCGCAGCAATGACATGTCAGTATTTATTGATAGCTTTTACTTTTTTCAATTGTGCAAGTTGGCAAAGGAAACCTGCGGTCGGTTATTGCGTACGGAAAAACTTTGCGCCCGGAAAGCTCGTTCAGAGACGACAAATCAAAGTTTATAGGGGACGCGAAGACATATCAGATAGTTTTCTGTATTTTATAGGACCGAGATGACATTATACGAAATGCGAAATATAAGGCGTTTTTGCTACATTGAAGCGCTCAATAAACGTCCTCGGTGTACGGTCGCGGTCGTCAATTATTTATTTATATCGATGAAGCCGATCGAAAATTTTTGCACATAAACAATATCTCTCGGTATTTTTTGTTTAATCAGATATCGAGGCTGGAAATGTCTAAAATTATGCCCGGGTGTATCCGTCGATCATATTTCATCGTTGGATCGTCAAATACAAATGACGATGGTGCTGCGCCTCGCGGTTTTTGCCACACTGGCCCGCGATTAACGTATGTTTTAATACTTGCCAAACAAAGCCTGTAAACAACCTCTTTGTTACGTTGGACACTGAAATGTCAATAGCAAATGCATATCTCAAAAAATTATCTTTCTCCCAAACCAATCGGAATTGGTCATCGTCTTGTCAACCCATTGTATATCATGTAGAGCCGATTTCTTCAACCTCGATTATGACAAATGTCTTCATTCTTAATTAATCCATTATACTTTGACTATTGCCATATTATTGAGTGAGTTTAAACGTTACTCTAAAGTAATGGTTTACTAGACATACGCTGTCCTAAACGTACATCACAAAGACGATAGCAGAATTGCCTTGTTATACTGTTGCTTGGTTTTTTGTTGGTTAGGTTAGGTTAGGTTACAGTAAAGCAAAGCATCTCTACTACTGTATTTACGGTGTACGTTTACGGCAATATACGCCGAGGAACCCAGGCGCACTTCAAATGAAGTTAAAATATATTAAAGGCTTTAATTATATGACAACATTTATAATGTGTGTGTAATATTATAAAATAATTTTCCAGAGATAAGTTATTATGGTAGTGAACTGTTTATTGTATACTTTATATTATAGATTTAACGAAAAAGTCCTCACATAAATCGATTAGAAATTGAACACGGTCGCTTTCAGATTCATCATCTCTTCATATCGAACGTGAATGGAATTCTATATCGTAAGTTGAAGAATCTTCTACTCTTCGACGAAGAGATTTTAGATTTTATCGCATCGATCGCCAGCAATTAATCGAGACCATAAATACGTATTGAGTTTTCTGCAAGACAAACTCCATAATATGTACAGTATTTTGATTTGAATGGATCCCTTGATTGACTTTTTGTCGGTGAACAATATAATATTTTTAAATGATGACTCGTTCATAATTAATTTCATATGAGATGGTTCCGTCCACTTTTTGCGAATCACCAACCTATTTATTATGCTTTCGCATTCCGTGGCGCAAATTAATACATCATATCGTCGGCTCGCATATAATAAATATGCAAAATATTTAGATTTGAATTAAGAATTTGATATTTTTTCGGCGGTGGCCATATTCTGTTATGACTCCATTGAATATGACAAGCACGTATGTCATTTGGAGAGATGGTTGCCGGCGCCGAAGGAAAAACAGAGGAGAGCCATCTTGAAAAATGCAGCATCGATGATGAATATATGCAATCGCTATTCAGTTATGTCCAGTAAATCTTCAGCTAGTCGAGATCCCCAAACGTGTCCTACAAAAATTAAGATCAGGTGACTGTAGTTTAGAATGGATATTGTAGAGTTTCCACAAGCCACAAGAGATTTTTTATTCAGGTTAAGTTTTCCATAGAAAAAATTCAAATGGGTAATATTATATATCAAATGATTTTTTTCAAATTTAAATTACTCAAAGTAAACCCTACGAATGTGATAATTCACATTTTGAATATGATATTTGACTTAATGTATATTATAATATGTGAAATAATTTAACTTAATACCTACATAAGTTCATAATTCCTAACCAGTGGACGCGTGTTTTTTAACATTTACCGCAAGATTTGATTACTTATTGCTTATTTTATCTTTTTATTAAAATATATTTATAAATATATTTATAATATAGTCAGATAGTTGCTCATTTAGTTTATCATCATTTTCAGTAGCCATTCATTGAAAAAAATATTTTTACAGCCGTTTTTACAAGTGATTATCTAATCTCAAATGAGTCAAAGGTCTATCACAATAAATCTGGACTTATTGTTTAACTGTTATTATACTTCACTAATTCAGGGAATAAACAGGTAGTCTAATCGGTATTTTTTTAAATTTAAGTAAAATATTTCATTCACAAATCTGCGATGTCTGCTTATATACTAATCGACATCATATAATTATGAATTTCTTCTTTCATATATTTCTTTAAAATATACTAAAAAAATAATAAAAAGTGCCTGCTGCTCTATTTCTTTTATTAATTAATTGTTATTTATATAATATCAATTTTACATAAATTAAAATACAAATGTTCAAAATTTTCCCTAGAGAGAACAACGTTAAAATCTGATATTTTATTTTTTGTAAATTTCTACACTCATGAAAGTTTTATGTTTAGTTTGATAATTTAATAATAAACTTTGAAGAGCAGGTATCCACTAATTAGTGACCATTTAAAATCTTGGACTGCAGAAATGATACTGTTCGAATATCATAAAGAGCTCGTCCGTCTGGTGCTTTTTGTAAAAGGCGTTCCATCTTGACAAAGGACCATCATTCAATTTAATTATTGCTATTTTATTAAAATAAATGCTTTCGAAGACGTGTCGCTTTACATGTGTTTCTCCGAGTGCCTTTTTCCATGCACGCTTCTACTGTCAAAAATCCCATAAAAATATCTCTCATAAGCAAATACCGATTTGATTAACGAATAGTGTCAATCACACATTCAAATACCTCTCGGCTAAAAAACTATAACAAATAAGACAAATTTATTCAATATTATATTTATAAGTTTAGATATGCAGTTCAACACTCGGTAAGAGTAAAAAGCTTAAATCTAATAAAGAAACTCTAATATTAAACGAAAAGGGAGTTGAGTTAGGTTAGGTTAAATCCATTACCTAGTTTATGATTTTAAATGCCAGAGAAAAAAAATATCTATATTACATCAGATAAAAGAAAATCATTATATTAAATTATATATTTTACCAAAATTACCACCCTGTTTTTTTATATACACACACACACACACACATATATATATATATATAAATATATATATATATATATATATATATATATATATATAATTATAAAAAATATATACTGCATAAATATATTTTAAAGATTGTCATTACCTGGCCTGAAATCTCCGTGTAAATTTAATGATAATAATGCCATTTTTAAAAGGGCTCTTTTAACATTAAGTACTCATATATTTTTGATAAAAAACATATTTTTTATTCATTCATAAATTGCAGTAAATATTATTTATTATGTATAGAAAAGTAAATAGTAATAGTGCAATACGTCAAATTAATAGATATTCTTTTTTTGACGGAATTTTTCATTACCATTTTAATATAAATATGTATAACTGAATTTCATAGCTCTCATTTTTCTCAAAACCATCAATTCTCTTAATCTGTGATAATTTAACTGCAAATTATCAAAATCTTGTGTATATTTTGGGACATTCTTTATATTATTTTATTGAATATATGACGAGTTTCCGTGCGTTATTTTCCAGAAACGCATGAAGCGTTTGGTTATTCTTTTTGTCCGGGCTTGTTATTTTAACGATAATATTTTTGATCGAATATATAAAGCCATTTATTTATATTGTTGGTGAAGTAAGTATGCAGTATCTCATAAATAAATGTGCGTAAACAATCATTTAGTGGTATTATTTACTTGAGCGCGCGCATTATATTCAATGTGCATCCGTCAACGTATCGATGCCACTGTAAATCACACTGTTTCTGAAACTTTCATACCAGCTACTTTGTGCAATTATTATTTTAATTAACATCAAATTTTGGAAATAAATCCATGAGAAGCGCTCGTCTTGTCAGATTTTTCGTCTTACACAAACGACATCTTTCGTACTTGCATTGAATTGCATTTTTTCTCAATATTTTTTTCATAAGATTTATACTATTGCAACTTTGTCTTTTGCTCCTCATTACACCATTGTATTATTAATTAATTTGAATAAAAATAATCGGAATACAATATGAATATGTACTTGAAATGGAAAACTTTCATACTTTAAATGCATTAAAAAGAACTTTTGTAAAAAAATTGTGTTTTGTTTTAAATCTTTTAATATTATTTAAGCACATACATATATCTCCTTTAATATAATAGTGTGGTAACTTCATATTTTTGAAATTCATAGTTTTTGCTGAAATCATATCACATTTAGTTATATCTTTCAGTATTTAAAAAGATGAAATACATAAATGGCATAATAGGTATTCCCTAGAAGTTAATGAGAAAGAAAAGTAAGTCTTAGCCATGAAATTTGTTAAACATATTTTTAATTTAACAAATATTTTTTTTTGCCAAAGTCTAATTTCTCAATAGTATCTTGTATGGAGTTGTACTTTTATAATGTGTTAATTATATATTGCTCTGCATGAATTCAGCATTTTTTTTCTATTTATAGAAAATGAGGTAGATTAAAAAAATGTAATAGTAATATTTTCATTTGCTCATCTGGGATTGTTTAATTCATATAAAGCTTATTTTGATCTCAATTAGTCTCATGCATATATATAAACATTAGATATCTCATTTCATATAAATAATTTGTTTATCCCGTATATTGTTGAACTCTTCTCTCCTAATTCATTATGGCATACGTATGTCTCCCTCACTCAACACATTTCTAGTGACCCCTGGGAGGGGTTGTGACAATACTTTGGCGATTAAAAAGCAATAGTCTTTGGTAAAAACTGAGCCTAGATGTATTTGAGTGTATGTTTGAGTCCATATGACATGTAGTAACAATGCATTTACCCATTTTACTGTGAAATATAATTGAATATATAAAGAGAGATGTTTACAGTATAATGTTTGCCAGGTAACTCATGTTTTTGGCTACACGCTTTATATTCATAGGGTCACAATATCTATGGGAATAGATGTTTGAACATATACTTGAACCAAATTTCCACACTACTCTTTAATCGCCTTTCTAATTAGACTAGCACCTGAATGTCGACTAATAATTAGTATATTTTATTATAATATGGTTTGAGGTGTTTGGTTGTCGGTAGGTTGGGCACAATAGGCGTGCAGTGTTCGTTGTGGTGACATGGCGGTATCTCATTAAAGCAGACTTGCAGCACCAGGACAAAGTGCCGGCCATACACAGCCTCTTTTTATTATGCCAGCCTTTCCTTAACGAACACCTGAACCTGAAAACCATCGCTGAAATTATAAACGAGAGACCTATGACGCCTCCATCCACTAAGCCTTCAAGGGCATTCAACTACTAAAAATACTTTGCCCACCTTTACATAGACGTCAATTTCTCATGTTCTTAATTGTTTTGAATTAAAATTACACAACGGAATCCTCAAACAATATTTATATTAAAATTAACATGGATATAATATTTATATGGTGTTTTTTATATAGTAATATTGTTGCCATGCGAGCAACTTCAAAGGTTCACATTACATACCCAAACTACCTTCCTTAATAATCACTCTATACAAGCGAATTTTAAACTATTTATAATATACAATTAATTGTTTAGTTGAAATGTTAGTGTAAGTAATGAAACTCAAACCTTTGGTTTTCCTTGCCGACCCAAGTTCAATGGTTTAAATCCTTCTTAAATTACAAAACAAACAAAAAAACATCGACTATTGCAAGTGGATAATCGGGAATATTAATAAAATCCCGATCAATTGTCTGATTTCCTGGATTTTAGGATGAATACTGATACAATTATTAAGTCAGTGACCTGTATACTCGTAGGCAATGAGCTTATAAATATAGAGATGCCAACAATACTTTAAAAGACGTCAAAACCATAGCAGGTGCAGATGAGATGTAGCACCAAAGGTTTCGTGTTTCAGCCGCTTGGGGCGCTGCTTCTACCGCTCATATGTTTAACTGTCACTTGTTGATCTTTCAAATAACATTACACTGTATTTCACATAATATGTTAAAGTGCGATATTAAAAGTTGCTCGATATATTCAAGGACAAATAATATGTCACTACGTAAACAATTGCATGATTATTGTGGATGTTTTTGTAAGAAAAATCTTGTTGCTATCGAGTGTATATGAGTGACAATTTTCATGTGGCCCTTGTATGTCTGAGGGTTTAGAATATGTACATGTATTAGTGACCGGGCATATTCGAATGTACGACGTAATATTGCATGGTGGCATTGGTTCTCAAATAAATTTTACGCTATAACAATAAATATATTAAAAACCACATTACCCACTGTATCATATTTATTAAAACATTTGTTCAATCGTCCTCTGTAACCCTTTAAAAATCCCCCTAGCTTTGACCCACCCTGAAACCCTTCAGCGTCCACTTACTTCTATATCACACATGTTATTTAGAATACGCCCATGCGTATTTTTTTGTCCGTGTGATTTCCACGTTATAATATAATTTAACGGTCATTTGTATGAGATGACAACACGTTTATTATGTAGTGATTTCGTCGAATTGCGAGCTGTGCGGATGGATCAGGTTTAGTGTATTGTGGTAGTAGTATATGGGGAATGGTGGGTATAATTACTATGGGTCGTGTGCAGGCGTAACGGGCATCTCATCCATATTGGTACGAGTATAGGGTGGTTGTAGTATAGTGTCTGGTTTTGTATTGGAATCCCGTCTGTTCCCTTAAAAGGTGTTACGTACGAGAAGCGACGACGTAGTAAGAAGCCGTCTTACGCTACCGTGTAGTATGCGTAAGCCGCCCTCTTACTATGCGGACCTGCTACTCCATACCGCATAACCCTTCCTACTTATAACACACGCATGGTGACCACAAATCAACCCCACAATCATTTATTAAAAATTAATAAATATCCTAAGAGAAATTCTCTAATAATAATAGCCTGGAAGACATGTAACATAATGGGCCGGTTTCTTTAACTTATGTTAAATCTCGAGCTCGTGTCACTCGGCAATTAACGCGCCAAATGCGTTCCTTCAAGATTTAGCTCGTCCTACCAGCTGTTGAAATCCAGCTCGCCGATACCGGGATGTTATATTTAAATCTCGTGCTATCCCCTCTATTCCAGTTTCGATCCGAAGCAACGCGTTCAAAGTTGGCTGTATGCAATATCTCTTGAATGCTCCGGATACATGTATTCGTGACCGGGTATATTCGAATGTACGACGCAATATTGCATGGCGCTTCTATAGATAAAAGTTCATTGGTCACAATCCTACAAAATTGTCATATAATCCAATAGTTCCTTTACTATTCATAAAGGACTTTATTCATTGTGTAAATTGCGTCAGTTACTAAGCTACTAAATATTTACTAAGCATGGAAAACTCCGACCTAAGTACAGTCTAATTGCAATTGGGGTGTCATTTTTAAAATGTATTATAAGTCACGCACCCACTTGTTCAGATACCCTAAAAAATGGTGCTCTAATAGACCTTAAAAGCTTGTTGAATATCTGAGAAACTAACCACAACACAATCACTTCCGATAATATACAACAATTATCAAGAACATATAACATATGTGTTACAATCTTTGGAATTATATAATTAGATGTATAGCGTATATTTCTTTTAATGATAGATAGATAGCTATGTTTTAGTAATATATTATTCGTCGTAAAATTTTCATTATATTCAGGTTTAGAAAAATAATATTGTGATCATTTAAATGCAGTTTTCTTCAAACTTTCATTTACGATATCATCCTTTATGAAAAATATTAAAATATCTTTCAATCGAACAAGGTCTTCTATTTAAGCACAGCAGAGCTGCCTAGTGGTGACCTTGCGTAGTTCTTACTAAATTCATAGTGCATTTTTTTCCACGTCTGAAGTTTTCAGGATAATAATGATTGGTGAAAATATGACATGGTGTTTTAATAATTATATATTTGGAGTACAGATGTTGGTCTCGCAGGAATCAAAGCGGTTACGAAATGGTGTTCGCCGTGGAGAAGTCTTGGTGTTTTTGCTATTGAAGTGTCGCATCTGGAGTCAGCTCACGCATTCGAGCAGCTCCTCTTCTCTTGATTTCACGATGAAGGTTTTTTTCAGAGGTCGGCTCGTATCGTTTACTCGTGTGCCTACCTTTTTACACCGCTACTTGTTATATTGTATACTTTACAATACTCTTCCTTCCACCAATACCACCATGCTCATTAGCGCACTCTATAGGTATCTATGGGAAAGAATCCCCACAACTGCGCCATTATGGTTTGTTTTATAACTTATGATTAATGTATACCGTGCACTCGTGATACGTGATCAAAATCACTGCAACATCGGATACTTTGTTCATCGTTTGAAATGTTGAGTATGATTTGTGAACACAGGCTGTTTGTTATTGATAGTGTATGTATGTAGGATATGTAGAGCAATCGTTTTCTCACATAAGACACCTGACAACAGCAGTCCTGAGATCAATTCCTCCTGAGCGTGATGTATTTATTCACAGCATCCTGCTCTATTTGAATTCTGAAGTTGTCGTTCTGAAATAAATACACACACCTCACATGCTATCAATAATTCTCGTCGTCTTGATCTATTTCCGTAAACTACTAAAACCAATAGCATTAGTTTGTTTTAATTATTTTAAATACATATATTATTTTATCTTACTGCAGTACCACTAGAGCATTACGGGAGATCCCAAGTGATGATAATGCAGCACCTGTCAGTTGCAACAGAAAAAATAAAAAAATAATATTAAAAGAAGTAGAAAAGCATGGTACTATGTTAATGATAAAAAGATAATAATGTAATTTAAATAAAAACATGTCCATGCTCTTCGTAAACAAGAAGAGGACATACTTTTTATATATTGCTACTAAATACACATATTTAAACTTACATTTAATTGAGTACCACAAATTATTTTTTTCAGGTCAAAATATGATGTTTTTTTGCATGATTTTCATTGGAATCCAAGACAATATATCAAAACGCTTATTTTTCATTTTAAGTAATTTCTTATTAAAAATATAATAATATACAATTATTTAAAGAAATATGTTATTTATAATTTATAAAACTTGTAGTCATCTTCAGAGACTGTAAGTAGGAATACAAGTTAGTAGTCGAAAGTACTCTGACTGTCTAATAAAAATACTATGTAAATTACAAATAACAATTTTAAATTATTAAATTCCACTTAGAATACTATCAACAATGTACAATTGTTTGCTGCTATTTTTACATTTTGTTTTTAAACTGTAAAACAATAAAACTTTCATTCATATGAAATTTATAAACACCAATGTACATATTAAGTGCTATATTTAATCAACCAAACAAAATTGATTTAAAAATTAAAAATATTTTACCTGCAGTCTTTAGAAATTGACTTGTTATAATATAATTAAACGGAATTCTAATTTAATAAATTTGATTATAGTGGGCAATATAACTGGATGTACATATAAATATCAAGTAGACGAGTCTGAGTGAGACAATTAGCGTTGCCTCAGTTAAATATCGGTGGTATCAGTAACACACTTATATCTGTTTTGTTTTTAATTAATCGCTTCATCAAAAAGTCAACGTCCTGCTTATGTTACTTTAAAAACTTGACGTATAATGAGCTAATGAACCTCGCCGCTTCCCGATGTGGAAGCTACCCATTTTCAGGAGTTAGAGGATGTGTACAGCAATAAAGTTGAAGGCATTCATTGTGATTAGATTTGCGTAGGTAAATCAGGCGTTAAAGCGTCTCAGATATCAGTATAGAATTGTCTGTTACATATTAATTAGGCGAAGTGTCCATCGAGGCTTTGGTTCGGACACTGATCGAAATCTGGTGTCGTCGCTTCGTTAAGCATACAAAGTCTATTTGTCTCGAAGTAAGCTCGGTGTAGTTATACACTATACAATATACACTTGCCTCATGAATACTGCTTGCTTGCTGAGTAAAAAGTCACCGGCAGATTGACAAGAGAATGGAACTTCGGTATCTTCCACTGCAGTCCCGCAATCTAATCCCTTGTTAAAATTTCACAAACAGTCCACATGCAAATCAATGTTCAACAACATTACAATGCATTTTACTCGAATACAGCATAAAGCTCCCACAACCTTATATTATTGTAAATTTAAATCATCACCGACCACAACAAGCTATAGATTCAACCACAACTTGATAGCTTCAGTATACACCTTAATATCAAGTAAACCTGAATTTTATAAATATGATTAATTATCTAGCAATTCATCTATCATTTGAATCGGCATATCATCTGCTTTCGTTGCAGATTATCATTTTTTTTTCAAGAAGATAGTTATATATTTATAACCTAATTTACATAATTCAACGCAATTTAACAAAAATGTACATACACCAAGTGTCCACCAACTCAACGACATACAATTTTTTTTTCATCAAATTACTTGCATTGACTAATAATAATATTAAATTTATTAAAATGATTTTTTTATTTAGTATGATTTAACGTTAAAAATTGTATTTTGTGCTTTTTATTTTGTATTTTGTGTAAATTGTGCTTTTTAAAATCAGTATTTAGTCGGCTTTTTATGCAGACTATTTAAGTTGTATACTATACATTTTTTTTAATCAGTAATTTATCTTTGTTAATATTTTTAATCATTTATTTTATGAAACTTATATAAAAAGGGTTTATTTATTGCGTTCAAATGGATTCATGGAGATACGAATTATTTGCTAAAAAACAATTTACCCATTTTTCCCCCTATGTGACATTCAAATTTAAAAAAAAATCAAAGAATACATATCAATCTTATTTTTATACTGTTATATTCCGACTGGAGAATATTAATTAATCCGGGGTATTTTTTTAGATTTGAATTATGTTGGCTTAACTGTTTAAAAATAATTAAATTATAACAAATATGAAATACTCACATCCTTCTTATTAAACAGTTCTAAAAGTTTTGAGTACGCCCATCTTATAAGACTTATTCCTCATATAAAAAATGGGCCTTTTAATATTTGTTAGACCATTATGTATAAAATTCGCAAAGAATAAAAAAGACAACAATAAACCGGGGGTCTTCTTTTCACGATCATTATTTTTCATTTCATGCGAAATTGAATTGGCATTTTTTTAACAAATTCCCAAACCGATGCGCATTTTTTTAAAACCAACTGAAAAAAAAACACTTTTCAGTCGCGTGTGTGTTTTCGTATTAAGAAAAATATTTATCTTTAACCATATATGAATCTCGGAACTATAAAAATGTACATAAGCAAACATGTCACAATTATCCGCATATAGAAGTAAATAAATCAGTCGTTTCCCTACGAATAATAAATAAGAAAAAATACATCTAAAAAATCCTTTGTTTGGTATCACACGACAGCATTCACTTTTATTAATTGTAAAAGGAAAACCGATACGTGTTATTTTATTTTTTATGAAAATGAACTATCCGATCGAGTTTTTTTAAATGATAAAAAAATATATATGTATGTATATAAAAAGGTTGTAAGTTGATCATTAGTATTATAGCTCGAGTCTTAAAGTATGTACAAGGCACTTGGCGATCCAGGCATTGCTCGAATAGTTTCAAATGAAAATTAACTCTGAATTTGTCTCCTTGGTTATGTTTCACCAAGTTTTACACACATAAATGCCTTCAAAGGCATTTCGATTCATCGTGCAAGAATCGCTGACGGATTTTCAATTATTCCCAACTCTTCAACCAAACATCCACTTTACCTCTTCATCCCGCTGATTTATTTCTCACTGAAGCTAAATCACATAATATGTATTCTTAATATAATGAGTGCTTGTATAATCGTAATAATGAGCCTTTCATGGTTTTCCAGCGATTCATCGTTGGTTTTAATATTCTTACTTCAATGAAGTATTACATCATAATGCAGCCAGCTTGTCTACTGCCTTACACAATACCATATTTAAAGACTCCATTCAACTATAATAAATTCTCGTTTAATTAGCACATTCATAGGTTGAAAGAAGGTAAAAACATCAGCGATATCTGCTTTAAGGATAAATAAAATATTTTGTTTACATCTAGTATATATAATAAAGCAAACGGAGATTCCCCTAATAGGTGCAAAGTACGAAAATATTAAAAAATATCAATGTAAAATGTATATTTTAAAAAATGCACTTATTTATACGGATACAATGACGATATATTTTAATAAAATAAAATACTGTAGAGAATAGAAATCTTATAAAATTCTAATATTTAATAAGATTTTTGGATGATAACTAATCTCTAGCTCCACTCTTTGTTTCTTGCATTTGTATAGCAAAATCGATTTATCAAGGACCATAATTAATGTACATTAAAAAATTATAATTAATGTTATGTTGTGTTACGATATCACAAATCACAGTTTTTCTAGTAATTTCGCATCTACGTGTGTCTAAATTTTGAAGTTTGCTCTACAAATAGTATATTGAAAAACATAATGTCATTGTTTATAAAATATATTGATTCGATGGGTTATTAACACAACCACGTATATACAATTTATCCATCGTTGGATATAAATAGGCATTTTTAATCTTAACTAATAGTTACTCAAGTTGTATTTATATCAACAACTTATTTATAAGGATATTTATTATGCGAACTTATAATAATAAAAGCTTATAATGATTATTCAGTCATTTGTATTATGATTCAATAAATATTTTCATCATCTTTTAAATTGTTCATTTATAGTGTGTATAAGTCATGAATTATTGACCTATTTTCCACGTTTTAATATTTAAATAAGTCGACTCATTATCCCAATTATACAAACGTGTCGCACTGCAATGATAGTTTGTTTGATGTATAACTTTATTCAGTTTATTTATGCATTAACGACACGTATTTTATGATGATTCAGTATTTGATTTCATAAATAATTCGAACCGATGACAGTGGCAAAGAGGAGATCATATTGTCAAACGTGACCTAACCCAGGTTAATTGGCATGTGCTGACAACATCAGGTGTTCTCATTGTTTAGTACGCAAATTTTAATATTTCTAATTCCCTTCCATTGTAGCTTGCCGGCTTTTGTATAGTAATATTATCTAGTACGGCTCGGGTCTTGTTACCCTCATATGTTCGTATAATTTGCGATAAAATTATCGCGTGGTGAGGTGGCGAGATCACCGGTTCGACTCCTGACTAAGCATCTCCCTCAGGCGACATCCCACGATACCTATCAACTATTTTCTAACTAGGTTCTGTTCAGACATATACATAAGAGTGAAAATTTTGCTCTATCATTTGGTTTGTATGATTGTTCTGTAACAAACCACTTCTGTTGTTTTATAACACGAATTAAGCTTTAAAATTGCCTGGGGAAGTTTTGCAATATACCTAGATAAATACTTAAAATGTATAAATGCCGTAAATTAACTTCGCTGGATCAAATAGTTAAAGATTTAAAAAAAATAAGTTTATCTAGAAATATCTCTTAATACCATATAAAATTGCTGAAGCTTATAGAATTATTTTTTATATTTATTAACTAATTGGGGTGAATAGGGATGTGAAGCTTTTACGCATTTTTAAGGTGCCTCTATATTCCATTGTCTTTGAAGGAAAAATCATACATAATAATTTTATATAGAGAATTTTTAAGATTATTTTAAAAAAAAGTACAATATAGTTTTTAAAAATAATTATTTGAAATAATTCACTGTACAGCCAATTACCTATTTTTTGGCATAAACCAGTAATATTTGTATATATTGTTATAGTGTTTTTATGGTGTCCCTGCTACCTAAAATCAATTAATCATTTTTTTTTATATAGAGGGTGGATTTAAACTAACTGAAAATATTTAAGGGGGTGGTAGGGTATCGTAAGAATAATCGAAAAAAAAAATCTTTTTTTATTAATTAATATTAAAAAATATTTAATTACGTATAACAGACACAATATGCACGTAACAGTCATTACTGAGTACTTCAGAGAAACAGTTGATTCCAATATGATATAAGCATTATTAATATTATTAATTATTTTTTAATTTAATATTTAACTTTTTTTTCAATTATTCTTTCGATACCCAACCACCCCCTAAAATATTCTCAGTTATTTTAAGTCCGCCCTGGATAAATATTATTTATTTACTAACAACAATAATTCAGCTCTGAATAAATTAAAAATCACCTCGTTGTATTCCTTACTAACCGGAGAATCAGAGTAAATCTGATTTTTATTTAATATTATTACCCATAACCACATTTTCTTTCGCTTCTCCGTGAAATTTGTGTTTTTTACTAGATATATAATAAAAAGTGTAGTAGTATTTTCTACAAATGAAGGAAACAATGGCAGTAGATTTTCCCGTTTCCAATGGTAGATACAGGAGTAAAAGTCGTAAATCACGAGCAATGATGGTCGGGTGGACAATGTGGTTGTTTGGATATAGATTGGTGTTATTTTGTGGCTCATTCGTGACCGGACAGGAGCGAGTAGGGCGGTTCGAAGCCCGCGGTGGCAATTCTTATCCAATGCATGTTGTAAGTAGTAATGAGCACACCTAAACGACCATCTCAAACACCGATACTCGCCTTCTTCCCTTTAAACACTAATTGTTAGAACACCCGTACTGCTTTACCGATAAACATTCTCAAAACCATTACTACTAACAATATAAATACATTTAATAGTGAAAGACTGCCACCAAGAAAGGGACAGTAACACAAAAACATATCTACAAACTCTATGTTTCTATGTACATACAATGCGATATATTTTATTTATCTAATATATACATTTTTTTAATATTTCCAATGAATTTATCGGTAGATGAAAAAATCGAGAGAATTATTTGCATAAAGATGGAATAAAATAATTATATTCGTTTGTTTACTTTTATTATATATATATATATATATATATATATATATATATATATATAGATATATATATATATTTATATATATATATATATATATATATATATATATATATATATATATATAATTAATCATAAAGGAAAGCATAAACCATCATCACCTTGCCATTACAGGAAAAACCTAATGCGGTTCGGCAATGATGGACATTTGTCAGTATTATAGAAGTAAGGATATAAACAGAAAAGATAAAAGATACATAAATATATCAGAAATAGAACATATTATAAAAAATATCAAGTAAAGAACATCAAGAATGCTTAAAGTTAGGGAATTCTTTCATACTTCTCGTGAATGCACAGTAGGGTATGATAAATTTGTCATTTTCCACCCCACTGGCATTCCATTCATTCAAAAGAACTATGGATCTGGTTAATGATGAGTGACGGAGTATGTTACTATGGATCCTAGGGGTTGCAAACAAGGAGTGAGAGCGACAGCGCGTATAATTCTCGGGAACAAACAAACTGATGCGACTAAGTATATCTGGGATTGATAACTGGCCTATTATGTACATATGTATCTATATTACTAAATGATTGAATACTTTGGTGCAAACATATATAATAATTCGACTATTATGGAATTATTATAAGAGGTTTTCATATAATATCTTTATAAATAAGCTTCTGATAAACAAACAACTTGGGTTAAAATAATTTCATGAGTTCAAGGGATCATGAACTGCACATTTAACTGCCAAATTACAAATAAAATACAAATGACTAGTTACTTAATTTTTCCAATTAAAATACCGATTAATAATAATAATACAGAACCATATATCCATCTTTTTATGCTTAAAGTCATAATTTTGTAGTAAATAATCTCCAAAACCATATTTTTTTGTAAATACGTATTGTAATATCAAATCGTTATATTTTCACTATTTTAGAAAAAAAATGATATGTGTATGTATTTTAGAGAATCGAGAATTTCTTCGACTTTTTAATATTAAAAAAATATATATTAGACAATTATATGTTACAATTAATTGTAACGAAATATAGCTGAAATATCTACTTCACTAGTTTAACTATCACTAATAGGTTTAAAAATATTTTTTTAATTTAAAGTTGAAGGCAAACAAGGAAAACAAATACATGTTGATAATATAATTCTATTTAAAAAGTACACACATAAATAATAATCATTATCAAAAGTAACTAAAAAAATGGACAAAATAAGAGATAAAATAATGTACAAGGAGTCGTCATATATTAACCTAAATTAGACTTTCAATATAATAAGAGTAGTAGTGAGTGGTGCTTGATGGTGTGTATATAAATAGACTAGAACTTAGTAGTATTGGTGTACACGCATACGCACCGCATGCACACACTCTCCTTATATACTTTATTGAATACGGCGACTACAAAAGCGCTGTTAAACTTTTGATCTGGATAATGTATAGTAACTGGCTTTTCTCTCTTTCACATTTATATAATAGAATATATAATATGTGGTAGTTTCAAAGATTGGTTTGTTTTACTGTAGTGGCATTTCAGTGTTCAGATTAGCCTAAAGCTAATAGTTATCTGTATAGTTAAGTATGAAATGGTCAGAGTCCGTGAATGTTAGGTGTGAAACTCGTCATTTTTATCGCCAGTTCACGATCTTGGAAGGTCCAATCATGTTTGTTCACAGATAAAGGAGGCGGAAGCCGCCGGCGCCCAAGGCTTCGGTTCGATTCCCGTCAATACACACTCTGCCATTTGACTTTCGATAAAGTACCGTTCTTCAATTACTTACCACACATTACCTGCCCAGATTCAATGGCCAATTTGTAAATTTTATGACATCATCAACGGCGATGCGCCTCCCCAATTAACAACATTAAAAATCGTTTTCGCTCTTTAAACGTCAATTTAATACGTCGGTCTTTTTTTATATGAACAATTTGCTTAAAGTGGCCCATGATAGTAATTAGTAGTATTTTAAAATTTGAATAGTTTTACTCTTATGTACCAACGTGGCTACTGGCTATAAATACTGTGGTCATGGGTTCAAATCTCGCTCAAATAAAATATATATATATATATATATATATATATATATATATATATATATATTCGATCGGTTATTACGACGCTAACGCCATGACCCAGGTTTACTCTGATTTCCTGTATTGTAAGGTAAATACTGATTATTTAGTCGGTGACCTATGTAACTAGTAATACATCACCGACAGACAATTATTTAATTCCTTTTTATACCTAAAAACCAAAACTTGTAAAAAAAAACCTTTTAAAAAGCCCCTCTGGACGTATACGAGTATAAATATATATATATATATATATATATATATATATATATATATATATATATATATATATATATATATATATATATATTGATAAAATACTTATAATTTAAATGTTAATATTTAATCAAATTAAAAAAACAATGCTTATAATTCCATTGAATTGTTTTATTGATTTATTTAAGTTGTTTTAGGTTTATTATATTACATAGGTTTTTCCTAAGAAATATTCCCTAAATTAATATTTTTTAATGCTTTACTATATAATTATACCTGATCTACATCTGTAAAATAATTGATTCATCGAATATGTAATATAAATGGAAAAGGTTTAATAAACATACATGATGTATACAAAATCATTTAAAATTCCAATGAAAAGTATTAATGTTGTATAGTTTTGTGTATAAGAAGCAAAACTACATATTGTAAAATATTGTTTAACCCCCTTCGGTGGTCATATTTATTATGAGCATTATCACAATTATAATGTTACAAATGAGCAATTATTGTATTGACAGGTAGAAATTAACA
>JAGTTH010000616.1:0-69716 GCA_022606485.1 Agraylea sexmaculata
GGACAGCAGAGACTGTACTCTCTGCTAAAGCCGTACTTGAAATCACCCCAGCTCTAGTGTCTACAGATCTAAAGAGCACGGTGTTTATTTATATTTATTTAGAGGTCTTTTTAATAGTTTGTTTTACCTGTGAGATGATGGGGGCGGGGGTGGTGAAGGTGGAGGTGCGTGTGATAAATGCAAATGAGGTGGAGGAGCTGGAGAAGGAGCTCTTTCACTATCCCTCAGAACAGCTCTTGCAACTGCAGCTAAAGCTCCTCTCAAAGCTCCAGTTTCTCCTCTGAGTGATCCAAGCTCACCCAAAGCAGTCTCAGCACGGGAGCTTCTCTCCTCTAATTGTCTCAAATCATTGACCAACTGTTGAATCTTCAGATCTCTATGTTGGATTTCAGCCTGATCCTGTTCACGACGTCTGTCCATTTCAGCAATTTTAGCTTTCAAATCTGATATTTCACGGTCAGCCAATATCTAAAATAATAACCCTCATTAATACCTACATATTGTACTACACTTAAAACTTACATTCTGAGTAGCTGACGTAGAGATAGAAGACGAAACATTGGTAATGTCGCGGCATGTAGAATCCATTTCGTTTTTCAACTTTATCAGGTCTCTGTCTGTTGCTGATTGCATTTCTGTAAAAAGCCTCTTTACCGACACAACATCCCTCCAAAGCGTCAAAAGCCTATTGTGTTCTGTGGTGTAATAATCATTGAACGCCTGAAATTTATATTACAATCAAATGTGCATTCGAATAATTTTAAAATATATCTTATAAACCTGTTCTTCGTCTTTCCACTCGTCTTCTTTTATTATCATCTCTTCTCTCAGAGCTTCCCAATCGTTTGTCAGTTTTTGAAGATCATTGGTGAGAGCCTCGTTTATTTGATGTGACTCTTCCAATTGTTCGCGAAGAGATGAGTTTATCTGCGTGTACTTCTCACATCTGCAAATTGTTTTTTTTTTATTAGTGCAAACTGCAAATTAGTTGTAGGTTAGATTTAATTACTTTCTGCGTTCTTCGTCTAGTCTTCTTAGGGCCGTTTCCAAATCGTGTATCCTCTCTTCACGCGCTTCTCTGAGATGTTGCTGAGCCTGTTCCAGGGCAGAAGAAACGTTGGAAGAAGAGTTTTGTGAAATGTTTAAATGGTTTGATGGTGGAGGTAGAGGAATGGCTGTGGAAGGTGTAGAAGTAGAAATACGGTAGCTGTCCATGGGAGGTGTTGTGTCCATCATATGACTTTCTAAATCCGAACATCTTTGCTTGTATTGAAGAACCTTGGCCTGAAGCCTAGCCACAAGAGCTGCTTGATCGTGATGAGCTCTTTTATAAGCATCCAATCTCCTCTTATATCCCACAGCTTCTCTCATAGCTCCTCTGGCTGCCGCCCCAGCCACCGGAGACTCCGGGGGACTGTCATCAGATCGCAAGGAATCCATCTTCGGAGCCTATTTTTAAAAAATAACATTAATTAATTTGAATCTCTATTAAATTGCAAATAAAATCTTACAGCTGAAATGCTCCTCGGAGTAATGGGTTGCTTGGAGAGAGAAGACGAAGATGGACGTCTTCTTTCACCAGCACTAATGCCTCGGGCACTTCTAGGAGTTATTTGTACTTCCCTTCCTCCAGGCGCCTGAAAAATAATTTAATAATTGAATTATAGTCAACAAACCAGGGAGAAATTGATTGGATTAGATGCTAAAGAGATTTTTGTAAAAACCGCTCATTGTGATTACACACTATACAGGGTGGACTTGAACTTACTGAGTATATTTTAGGGGTGGTAGATTATTGCAAAATTAAGTAAAATATTTCGTGTAATCAGCTGCTTTTATGCTGTAAACAGTAGTAGTTATTGTTTGTATATTGATAATAATAAATATTATATTTGTAATTTATTTTTCACCTATTTTTGCGATAAACTACCACCCCCTAAACTATTCTCTGTTAGTTCAAGGGGTACCCTGTATATTGGACTTCTTAGTTTAGGAAATTTTTATAGGGTTAAGTCATTCTTCTTATATACATTCTTGCTTCCCATTTTTTCTACAATAGTTTCTAAATGCCTTAATAATGTGTATGATTATAAATATCTGATTTGTATCGGCATTTTTTTTCTGTATTTGCACAATCGAATCTTGCTTGATTTAAAAAATATATATATTTGATCAGCTATTACGACTGCAAGATCGAGAATAAATATTTTCTTAATTCTGATTTCTTGGATGTATAGGTATTATAAATAGGTCAATTAACCATCTTATCTATTCTACACCATAATCGTAATTTTTCTCACAACCCCACTTCACCACTTTGACGTCATTCATATATAGAATTATCCAATCTGATAACAATTTAGCAGAATTTTGATTATATTTAAATGATTTTTGATATTATAATCCATGATTGCAATATCTGACGACCACTAGAATTGAATTATATAAAATATGGTTAAGAATTATCACTGAAAATTATATTCCTCCATGTCTCTATAATGCGCTCCTTCCATCCGAATATATTAATGGGTATATTGGGTCCCCAGAAAACGAGGGTAAGGTGTCTGAAAGCGCAACCCAATTGCTGTATCGTGACTGCAACGATTCCCATTAAAAGCCTTCCCGATAAAACTAAAACATACGCCCACAAATGCGATATTAAATTGCGGTTCGGCAAGAAAATTATGCGAAATTGAGGAAATCAGGTCAACAAAGATATGACTGTTTAACAAAATGCCGGATATTGGATGTTTTTTTTACAATTAGTCATAAATTGACGCATTCAAAATTGTGAAAGTTAATGTCTAGATTTATTAGTCCCTTGAGGAAATAAACACTGTACACCGTTTAATAAAAAAAACAGATAATTTTATGCAAATATGAATTTGTTTTCGTACAAAGGTGAAATCGAAACTGTTTTTTTCCGATTTATCATTTATTTACATCTGAGCGAGAATAATATATACACAGTTATCAATTTTCAACCTATTTTATTGAACTGGCGTCTGGCTGCGATAAAACAATTAATTATCTTATCGAAACTACTGGGTTTTCAGTGGTGAAATCTGTGATATCGATCAAACTGAATAAATACAATCAGATGCTGTTTGATATAACTATTCATTATAAATATGCGTGACTGTGGATTTTCTTTATTTACGAATTTTTATATCATATTTTGTCTTTTGACAGACACGCAAAGCCTTCATACTATTTTAGAGATTAATATTTCTTAAAATCAAAACTCACCAGCTATCAACAATCACGCCACATTTTTAAGCATTTTATTAACATTATATAAAAAGACTACAAACACTCTATGATTCAGAACTGAATGCTAATAATCACACGTGTCACCCCCAATACACCTGACTACAGGGTGAATATAAATAACTTAATAATTTATATTAAAGGTATTACATAGTTAAAGGTCTATAAATGGGGTGGTATTTCAAATAACTATAGTATGATGCTTTAGACAAATTTTTCTCGATGATTTTCAATTATTTATTTTTTTAATTCAATTTTTTTTTCGATTTTTATGCAAGCCTACTTTGAAATTGACCGATTTAAAAGTCTATATATTTTCTATCACACTTATTAGCAAACCTAATAAGGGTTAAAAAAACACGGTTTCAAATGCTTACAATTGTAGACATTGTATTACACTGCCGGGTAACATTTTTATTATATTGTTTATTATGTGGTAAAATGTATTATTATATTTTAATTTTCGGATATTACGAAGACAATCTTAAAACATAATAACATTATTAGAATTATTAGTTTGTCCTATGAATATAATATTTGATTTATGATAACTGTAGATGTACATCATATAATGTTTTGTGTAAATATCAGACAGTTGAAATAAAATAATAAAACAATATTGAATCGTTGCAGAGCTAGGTTTGCTCAGAACCTATGGATAAATTATAAATTTTTAATGAAATAATTATTAAATATAAGCCTGCAAGCTCGAATTAACATGAAAATAATGTGGTGGTGTAAATATCAGAGAGTTGGAATAAAATAATATATATAATTGTCTAAGTGTATGTATGTTATATGTCTGTATGTCTGTACGGGTGCTTCCCTCAACCATCCTTATAGTATATATAAAAAAAATCAAAATTCTTTCGAATGAAAAAACAAACTTTTTATCTTCGTCTTAAAAACAAAGCAGAGCATTTAAAAACAATATCGATTGAATATATTAAATAAATTAAAAATATTTTTAGATGAATTTAATTTGATAATGCATAATTATTCCACATTCTTAAATAAAAAAAATCTATAAAAAAACATTTTAAAGCAAAAATGAATTCAAAACTCAAATATAACCGTCCTATTAAAAAACCAAGCAGAACATAAAAAAACATTAACAAATTGAGAATTTCAATTAAAATTACCCTAGTAATACAATAATAGAGCAATATTATAAATCGTTTAAGAGCTCGAATACGTCAAATGCTGATTAGTAAAAAAATATTTGATATAAAAAAAGTTATTAAATGAAATTTCTTTGTAAACCTGATGTATTTATTGTTGGTAGTGAAGACGCCTTCAATCACCATGGCAACCAAATTCACCCCATATAAACAATAATCATTTCAAAAACATACACCAGATGGACTTTTTCGTTGATTAGTATTTCATTTTCAATATTAATAAATAATTTTAAAAAAAATCCTGGACCCATTGTGTATAAGAAGGAAGTTTATTATTTGTTTATAATAATATGTCACATGGGAATCCCATGCGATGTCTAGACGGTCAGCCCCCTTATCAACTGTTTTCGAGGTATTTTTTCAATGATGGGGTCATGAATCATGATGGACGTGCTCATCATCAGCTACAGCTTGTGATGCTGTGAAGATGACATCGTGTAGTCCATAGTCTGGGGTCAGCTGAGTAATACATAATGTCTGCTGACCTCGCTAACCGGTTCATCATTTTCAAATAACATTCACGATTATTATTGCATCATCCTTGCTTGCTAATTAATATTTATCAAGTCTGTGAACAATATTCATGAAAATCCCGATCGTCCAGATTTCCTCGAACGAATTAATTGATGGAGAAAAATCTATCATGACAATGCCGCATGTTTTTTTGTAACATTTATAAGTCAAGGGTAAAGTATTCTATTTTTTTAAAATTAAATATGCAGTTTTACTCTTAATGATCTTAATGTATCTATATCCTTATTTATGAATACATATTATTTGTGATGCGTTTTTGTATTTATCACCCATCGATTTTTTTCAAAATATATTCAAATATTGATAATTAACTAAATAAATAGATATTTTATTAGTGTTTATATTTATTTTGGACGTTTATTGATATTCAAATTGATTACAATCTCTATTTTTTAAATGTTCACTGCTTGTAGATATTTATCGTTGCCATATTGTGATTATATTAATTGATTTTACTTATAAGTATTAAACAGAACTCGTCTAATTAGGTGCATTGAAGTGCGTTTGAGCACTGGACATTGTTTTCTCGTTAAAAATATTTAATATACCAAAAATATCCAACCTAACATTTCCCGAGTATAATGTGAAAAAATATAATTATTACCATTTCAATTAAAATACCAATTTAAATCTCAATGTATGTGCACTAGACACTGTGCGGGTTATATTTTTATTAAATTCCGAATCCGAGAAAAATCCGAGAATTTAAATAAAATTATACAATTTACCAATTTAATAAAAATATAACCCGCACAGTGTCCAATGCTCCAAGGCATTCCAGTGCACCCACTTAGCCTAGTTCTGCTTATAAGATCTGGACTGTGATTTCTATTTAAATTATTATATTTTTTTGGCATTAAACTTGGGAAATATTATGATGATTTTTTTGGTGAATTAAATAGTTTGAATGAGATTTAATACTCAGTTTGATTCGGAACGGTTTAACATTTAGTAGGATTAATAGCTTTGTTTGTTCCGCGTTTATCGAAATACGCATTTAGTATATATGTGGGTATATTTATTATTTATTTAAGATATCATAATGGGGGTGGTGAGTAGTAGGTCCCCTTATTTTATGGGTATATTTTGTCGTGAGCAGGATTTGATCATGCAATCGAGTCGACTCGGTGCCAGTCAGTGCCATTGTGGAGACAATCGATCCCATTCGTTTCCTGGTGCTCACAAAACCAAAAGGGAACGACCCAGATTCGAACCTAATACTTCCTAATACACCAATCATCATTATTCCATATACTATCCCGCCCAGGAGCCGCTAATCCTGAAGCGATTTCGCCATGAACTTTCGTAATCATCCACCATTACAACATCCATTATTATTTGAAATTAGAATATTCTAAATTTGGTTATGCGGGAATTCATCTTAAAGAATTTCCACTAAACATTGGTTTTGGATCGACTATTTTATACTCCAAATAAAATACATAATAAATTCTTATTAATACGAATGTAAAAATAATAAATAATGTCTCGAAAAAGGACAAGTTGACACATCGACGTGAAGTTGGTCGCGGTTCAATAATGTATGAATCTGTCAAAATGACCAATAATGACAATAAATTGTTTATTAAACCAACCAATTAAACTGAGATTATTGACATAAGATTTAACTATATCTTCACATTGATATTATTTTATAGATTTTAGAATGAATTGTTTTGTTTGGAGTGTAAAATATTCTATTAAATATATTTGTTTAGTGGAAATTTAAATGAAAAATGTTGAATTCGAAATGAAATAGTGTGAATTCGAAGTAAATAACATACTTTACATCACTTCTAACTTATTTTAATCTACTATTGATATACTTTACAAGTTTTAAGGTAGTTTTTAAGCATAAGCACTACATATTTACCTTTACCATCAAAAAGTTTTATTAATATGCTGCCGAAATATGAACTTGATCATAAGCCATTTTCCTAAAATATATGTATACTTATTCCTAGAATAATATTAAAAATATTCTAAAAGACTAATCACAATCCATTTATTACTAAGGAAAAAAGAATTACATTTCTTGTATTTTTGCCTCCTGAAAAATTTATAAAAATGAACCATTTTATTTTATATTAGAACTAATTAGAGCAGAGTAAATCATTGAATTATCAAATCTCCCTTATGTAATATTTAATTGACACGTTTATCTTAAATAATGGCATATTAATTGTATTCAAAATAAAGATTATCCGCGGTAAGATTGTCTCACGTGTGGATACAACGTGATGCTAATAATATACTTTAAATCGTCCAAATTTCGTAGTTTATTTGTCCAACTATTATCGGCCATTTTCCAATTCATCAATGATGATTCCCAAAGTCATCTTTGTTAAGGTCAAGTCCCAATTAAATTTAAAGTAATCACACAAAATACGCGTGTTTCTTGCAACCGCCTTCGTGACTTTTAGCACATTCCACCTCTGCACATATTGTTTATCAAAACAGGGATATTTTAATAATTTCAAATTAATTTAAGCCTTCAATGCAGCAATTGCTTATTTTCATATAAATAAATAGCCAAGCTTATCTTATTCAATTACCTATTAGATAATATAAATTATTTTATTATGATTTCAACGCTTGTTGATATAAAGACAAATTAGATATGTAGATTTTTCTGAAAATTCTTTTCAAATGTGCTTTTTTTATATAAGTATTGTATATTGAGTTTTATATTTCACGCTTCTGAAAAATAAAACAATATACAAATTATACAATTATTATGTATGTATAAATAATAAACACTTTGCACTCATTTGAAAATAAATCCGTCGATTTTTAAATTTCTTAAAATAAAACATTTTTATAATCTAAAAGATTAGTATAATCTATTAAATCTAGTTTTTACTGCTTTTAATACTCCACATGTTATTGTCAGACAAGTCATTATTAATTGTTTTATAAAAGGACTTTGGATAAAATCACACAAAATATATTTGTAAACTAACTATTTTCAAACCAAGGATATAATTATTATGTCTGGTTCAGAAAGCAAATACAAATGATATAATATTCGATTAAATTGTTGGTGCATGACAATTTAAGCTAATGAATATATGTTATTTTATAAATTAATTAATAAATACGACACATCTCCTAAAATGAAAATATATGAATGTATCAAGTTCTCTCCTCTTTATTTATGATGGGGTTGGTTTTTGGGTCGTTTAATGTTAACCCCATGTGATCAGGGGCACTATTTAAAACCCCTGCTTGTTGAGGATGTATTAAGAGTCCCATTTAATTGACAGTGTTTTGATAATTATTGTGAATATATCAAATAAATAATAATATAAACGTGGCGCTATCTCATACTAGTTGTGTCTGGACGCATTGACCGTGTAATACACTGACAAGAACACGTGTCTTCTTAATAATATTTGCATTATAATATTTGCAATTCATTCAAAATAGGTCACAACCATTATTAACAAGTGTGCAAATCCTATTTACGTAGAATTTAATTATTTGTTTGTGAAGTTATGTTGTAAAACAACCGATAAAATGCATCAAATAAAAGGCCTTCGATGGGTGTGTGTGTTTTTCATGGTGAGAAAATCACGTCTATTAAAATTGGGAATATATTTATTTATTTATTTTAATATTCCCAAGCAGCTTTTCAGAGGGTTTTTTTTACAAATTTTGGATTTTTTTAAATATAACAAAACGTGTTAATTCATTGTAATGTATGTTTTTATTTATTTATTTAAATACGCCCCGAGGGATTTCTTGAAAGGGTTTTTAATTAATTGTCTGTCGATGATCTTAACTATTACTAGTTACACAGGTCACCGACTTAATAATCAGTATTTACCTTACAATACAGGAAATAAGAGTAAACCTTGACCAAGACGATCGATCGGGATTTTATTAATATTATTCGTAATAACTGATTTAATCATTTTTTTACTTGAGCGGGATTTGAACCCATGACCACATTATTTGTAACGTCCTATTACGCTAGTTCTTTTGTAATATAAAGAGGTAAAAAAATTAAGATCAAATGAGTTATGATAAATTAAAGATTGAAAAATCACCTTTCGATAAAAATTTACTAAGAGCTTTTTATAAATATATTTTTTTAAATTTGACTTGTTTATTTAATTTTATATGCAGTGTTATTAAAAATAAATATTTTTCCCATTAACGAATGTATTTTTTATCCAAGATTAAAATTGATTCATCGTGTTGTGGGTCAATATCAAATATGAACAATATTTGAATAGGTGACCTCATAAAAAGTGTATCTCGTTTTACTCCAACAATCAGTGTACAAAATATGCTTCAGGTGATAAAAAATATTAACAATGAACTTTGAATATTATTCTTAAAACAGCCAATACAAAGTCCTCATCTGGTCGATAAACAATATAAACCCAAACAATAATAATTAACAATATTATCAACTGTCCAATGAGAAATAACTCTTTGTTGTTCTGGAACACATTTATTTGTGTTTAGGTTAGTCTAGTTTATTAATATCCATAAGTCCTTAAAAGTGTTGATAAACAAATTGCCGATCTATGAATAGAACTATATTGAGAATCTAGCGGTCACCTATGCAAATATAAACAATTAAATAACACTGATTTGTGCGCCTGCAATATTGATAAATCAACATTCACCATAAATATTTAACAACCATTACATATGACAAATAAAAATATTTGCTTAAATACAACGAGCTATGTTTATTTAACTAAATATTTAATTTCGCTGTTGATAGTTTTGCTATTTAATTTTAATAAGAAGCTACTATCATTTTGATCGGAAATAAAAATGGGAGCTTTTTTTAAAATAGCCAAAGTGTGTATTGATTTTTTATTTTAATTTATTTGAATACTTTTTTTTTAATTTATCATTGATTAAATTTCCATCCTGTATAAATATTGTAAACGAATGTGAAACTTGAATTAACTGAGATAAATTTAAGGGTGGTAGGGTATCGCAAATATAAGCGAAAAAATATTTTTAAATTAAAAAACAATATTTACGTATTTAACAGACACAATACATAAGCGATAGTCACTTCTGAGTACTTCACAGAAACAGCTGATTCAAAGACGGTGGTCCAAAACGGTCGATTTTAAAAGCACTGCTAAAAATTTTTTATTGTTTTTTTTATTTTATTTTTTTCATTTTTTCTAACGATACCCAATCGCCTACTTTAATATACTCATTTAATTCAAGTTCGCCCTTTATAAAAATTAATAAAGTCTGACAGTTAAATAAATTAAATTTCGATTAAAAAATCTGCTTTTCATTTGTAGAGTTTACAAAAAAATATTTAATAATGATCCATGCGTTGACTGTGAATACATTTTATCAATAATCCGATCACTGATTGGCGTTTTCGAGTGCACTTCTGTATGAACCGATATTGTTTGTTTTCGCAAATTTCATGAATATTCTAATTATATAATTTATTATGATAATTTTAATTTTTATTTACAAACGAAGCGCCATCGTTCAAAGTTCCCTTCGAGTGCGACCAAGTGTTTGGTCTATAGTCCGCCAGACTGACCGCGATATGCCATCATTACTAATTAAATAGAAACGCATTTACATGTTTATTTGCTTTTTAAATATTTCAAATAAACTCTACATCTATCCAACTACAGAGGCATACCTGAAAAAATATTTTTTTTTTATACCAATAGACAATTACAACGCGTTTGTAAAAAAATCAATTATATAAAGATCATCAGATCCGGGTTCAGAATGTCATTGATATGATTAATTATTATAATCTAACGTTTTCTTGTATTAAATCATATCAGCATTTTACATTCTAAAAATTGCCACATTCTTTAAGTGCATAGATAAGATAATCAATAGTATTACAAATTTCGTATGACATACTTTATTAAATAAACGTCCATACAATGGCAAATTTAAGTACTAAATGTTTGCAAAGGAGAGTGGAAAACCGTTAAAAAACATTTATATTAAATAAATAACTGCTTTAAGGGGTGGAAATCGAGGATATGGGGTTGTTTTATATTAAAATAATAACTTTTCTCATATTTTTTAAATATACATAGTTTAATTTAAAAATGAGATCATCGTTGTTTTTTTTTTAATTGAAAGTTAGCATATCTTATATTTAATTTCCGTAAGCAGTACAAATTCCACGTATTTTGCCTAATATTCATTTTGAAATGCACACATGACTAATTTATTTATTTATTTAATAATCCCCAAATATATAGATAATAAACCTAATATGATAATTACATAAACAATGTTATATTTTGCATTGATATTTCGCCTTTGACCCCATTCTTACGGAAGATTCTCAAACAGTATAAATATACCTAAATTATTTAATTCCAACAACCTGATAGCGCCAAAGATAATATTTATAATTGTCATGTGTATGAATAAATATCAACGATAAGCAATGTAAACTTTAGTGTATTAGATTTCCGTGTAAATGCATTCAATCTGTAGATTAATTTATTTCGCCGAATTCGTACTGAATGCACCTTTGCGTGTGCGATGTAAAGGTAATTGGTTCGATTCCAATCACCTTCGGGGTGAAAATTTACAGCTGTCTTGACTCTTAAAATATCTATTGTAAAATCTCGAAACGGGTATTTTAATGATATTCAACTCATTTTAAAATAATATTAGACATATTAAATAATGCATAATAAATGACAATTCTCAAAAAACAGTATTTATTGGGAAACTCGCTTTTTAAATATTGTGATGAGTTTTGTCACAATTTTTTATTTTATTCATAATCTATTTTGAAACTTCAAACTTCTTCTGATAGAAAAATAAACAACTTCAAAGCAAAAATGAATGAATGAAAACCTTCCTATTAATTGAACAACAAATCGAACATTTCAATTAAAATTACCGTAGTAATATATATAATTGTCTAAGGTGTGTGTATGTTATATGTCTGTACGAACCCCTCCACCATCAGTGTTACCCGATGGAAGAATAACATTTTATATAATTATTTTATAACAATTAATACATATCTAAAATCTCTAAACGAGTATTTTCATGATAATAATATTAAAATAATTCAAAATAATATTATAGATATTAGACAAATTCGCTTTTTAAATATTGTGATGAGTGTTGTCATCATATAAAGCCCGTATTAAATTATTTTGTTTATAATTAAAAAATAAACAACTTATTACCATCCTATTAAAAAACCAAACAGAACACAAATTGAAAATTTCAATTAAAATTACCCTAGTTTATCATAATTGTTGAGCTAGTTATATTGGTTTACAAATAAAATAATTTTCAATTTAATAAATTTTCCCCGGCTGTCACACTTTGCGTAATTCTAGTTTATCACAGGGCAATTAATTCTTAATATGTTTTTTAAGAAATGGTTAGGCTCACCACGGGCATGGTGACAGGTTGTGATCCTCCACAGTCCCCGGTGACTTTCCTGCTGGAGATCAGGCCCTGTTCTGATGATAAACCAGCTTCGAAGGCTTCGTGTTGTGATGCTTCGCGTGCAGGTTGGAAGTTAAGGAAGCCCCCTTCGTCTGGTTCTTCATGGGGGATGGCTCCATCCCCCACAATGCTACTCCAGAGGGCGGCGCCACCCACAGACAAGGGGGCGCGACAACGAGCCTTCAATACTGATAACTTCTCCATTGCGTATACAATTAATGACGATATGATTGATTTATAATAATATCATTATATCATAAATTAATCCACTGTCTTATTACCTAAAAATGTATAAACATATATTGGACGGTGAATTTGTATTAAATGTATATACATTATTATTACAATTTCTTTATTAACATAAGTTTTTACAATGATTGATAGAACAATACATCTTTGGAAATAGACTTAGGTGTACAGAGTGTTTACATCTTTTTACCTATAACTAACATGAGAATGTTTTATTTAAATTTGACATGAGTAATAGTATTTAATTATAGAAAGAATGGGAAAAAAATAAATACCCATTTACAAATTTGAAGATTAATAAATAATAACAACGATAAAAGCAATATTAACAAAACAGTTACAAAATATAATGCTTAAAAACTAAATAACAATTTGGTTGGGTAAAACCAAATTTGAGTTGAGTGGATTATTGGAAATTTTATTTTATTTTTTAAAAATAATATCAGTTTTGGAAGTTCATTGGTAAAATGAACTTACGTTTCCTCGAGACATATTAATGTTTATACATGGTGGACTTTTAATCAGTGAGAATATTTTATTTAGGCAAGGTATTTTACCGCAAAAATTAAATAAATATTGTATATTTTTATACGCTCCGATGGGCTCTTTAGGAAGGTTTTTTAGACACAACAACGTGTTAATTCACTGTCTGTCGGTTATATTAACCATTAATAATAATCGCAGTATTTACCTTACAATCCAGGAAATCGATCGGGATTTTAGTAATATTATTATTCCCTTATTTATAATATTATTATTTTATACCTGAGCGTTATTTAAAAACCTGAATTACTTCGCTGGTCACCAATTTTAACAATTATTACTATTTAGATTCTATCCTTAATTAATAATGTTAGTGACAACCATATTTTTCCGTTACTAATAATAAACCAATGTCAATAAATATTTATCTGAAATATATATAGCCGTTGGTTTCAGGATACAAAAATCGTTTAATTATTTAATAACCAGCTATTTAATAATTTTGTATTCATAATTAGGGTTAAACAAAATCAAAAAACTACCTCCCCTTAAAATATTCTCACTGATTAGAAGTAAAAAATTGCAATTTTCAATACAAGCATCAGTTGTGTGATATTTATTTGATTTTGTTTGTTTAACCTATTCCAAATTAAATTTAAATATTAGTCCACTCACTTTTTTTCCAGGAAAATCCAGGATTGCGACTATCTTTCTGATTTTTTGCCTTATAAAAAGTGAATAAGGATACTAAATTATCTAAGGAAGACTTATAGAAATTATAACGCGTTCTTTCATTAAAATAATAATATTCACTTAATACAGCTTTAAACAGCACTAAAAATGTGTTATCACTTTGAAATACCAATACATACTGATTTTCCTATATCGACATCGTCTTTCATCATTAAAGCCTTTTTCAATCAACTTGAAAGTCACCATTTTGGATCGATAAAAAATATGTTTAGATTGAAAATAAATAATACAGCCTTCAGTTAATAATAATGATTTTCATGAAATAATTTCGCATGGTTATTTCATCCTAATTTACATAATTTTCAGGCCGAAACATACGTTGAAAGTTTACGATAGGCCATAAAAGTCCAAAGCGCCGCATGAAAATTTGACAAAACCTTTTTGGGATCGCCTATTGCAGGTGTTTCAAACTTATTTAACAATTATATAATTTTTTAAAGAAATAAGTTTGTAATTTATAAGCGCTTAGACTGTAATAAAAATATAGTGGAATTAACAAACTTATTCCTTTAGAAAGTAATCAATAATTATTTAAATAATAATCGATTTTATATCCAGCAATAACATGCTATGTAGTTTAGATTTCAAATTATGTATTGAAAAAAATGGAACGGATTTTGTTAAATTTATGATTCATTAATATTGAACAGCTTACTTGCAAATTAGTAAATATTTTAATTTTTAATCTGGTATCAAAGTTTGATTCTATTAATAATATTTTTGTTGACTGAATGCAACAATGGTTGGTGAAAAATATTTTCATTGAATTCCATTGCAAATTATTGGATATTTTTAAATATGCATATGAGGTGATGTTCTATTTGAAAGATACAAAATTATTTATTGAATATTTTTTTATTGAAGTCTTCTTGATATTATGTTTAATAAAGGATGGGTTTCGTTGCTGAGGTCTGTAGTAGTAGTAGTTGACATAATTTCCACAAACGACATTTACACGTGTAACTTTCAGATTGTAGTCGAGGGTGAGTGGGTCATGTCTGTTAAAATGATGCCATATTAGATGAGTAGCAATGATAATAAATATGATAGAAGCCTGACGATAAAGCTTCCCTGCCTTGGGGATGTCTCCGAGTTGCACCGACCTTTCCTTACATACTTCCTACAACCTGAAAAATGGACAACTTTCAGAACGGTGCCTCTCTATATTGCCAACTATATATATAATAAATAAAACGCCTGTCATTTAATAATATAAATCTTGCTTGATATTCTTCATACTGAGCGCTTTACATTCGTGATTTCGTAGTTCGTCGTAGCAAAGTCGTAGCATAGTCGTAACATAGCGATACCACCGATATATGTATGTATATGCAATACTAATTGTTTATTACTGTTGTTTAGACTTGATTACAATTTGACCTCAGTCAAACTCATCTGCTTGGTCCGCCATATTGATATTTATACATCAATTTGTATGGCCTGCTAATATATCAGTGGTATCGAGCATAGTCGTAGAATTAATAGTTTAAAAGTTACCTAATAATGATAAATGTTCACTCTCTCATGGATTTAATGTTAATAAAATAAATACAAGCCAAATCCGGAACATGATAATAAGTACATTAAAAAGCATTTTTACAACATCCTTTATCGTTAATTTGTTTATCCAATTAAAAAAATTATTAGAGTAAATTTCCATATATTTATTTCAATTATTATTATGATAACCTAATTTTTATGAATTAATACTCTTTTTTTATCTTTCCCCGAATATTATATGTTAGTATGTATGTATATTATACCTATTTGAATGTAATCGGTAACACCGATAAGAAAAGTTCAAATATTGATGAATTACCATCGACAACTTTTCTTCAAATAGACAGTTCTGCAAAAAATAATGAAAAAATCCCCATGTAATCGCGTGACGGAACACAATATTAAGGGAAAAATATTCAATTTGCATTCATTACACGTTGATAATACAATTCGGTATATTTATTGCGTCATGTGAGCGATTGTTTCAATTAATAATAATATATATATTAATTCAATTCATCCGATCCAATGTTCATTTGATATATTGTAGAGGTTATCGCTTGTATGGAGAGAGGTCGGCGTGCAGGATTCTATGGATTTCTTAAACATAATAATAGCTGACCGGTTCACAACGACCTTTGGAACTAATATTTTAATCAAAATACAATAATCATTAAGTTCCTAATAGGAATTGTTGAAAAAAATATGTGTTTTCCGATAATGGCTGCGTGATTTCTTCAGCGACACACTGAAAACTATTCTAAAATAAATACAACATTATCTAATGACACTTTCAATAATGTTAAATTATTTATTAGTATACTTAGTAAAATAATTACTTAAAACAGGATAAACCAATCAATCAATCATCATATAAGGTACAAGTATACAGGTAAAAATTAAATTTGTCTTCATATATTGCATTCCATTATTTGAGTATAATAAACGATTGTTTTTATTAAATTAAATTTCTAATTATATGATGGAGATTTGAAATTATTAAAAGTATATTTTAAAATCATCATTAATAACTGACTTATTTATATGAAATAAGTTTTTTTTCTCAAATTGATTTTTAAAAAATATTTACAAGTGTAGTACACGTTTTCTAGTAAACGAAATCACGATCAACGAACTCATCGACCGATAATAACAATCATTATCATCCGAATTATTCATATTATTTGGTTCAAAATATTTACATCAGTCGAAAACATTAAAAAAAATTCCGTCTACGTAAGAATGTGAGTTATTTTAATATTACACAATGTTAAGACATAATATTTAATGTCAAAACATCACATAAAAACCACATTATTTTGGTGATAAATCACGAGACACACGTTTTTTACTGTTTCAAAGTTCATTTTTTGTTACTCACGCCTACTTACATCTTTCAAGGATTTTTTTTCTTAGATTGGATGCAAAATTAACATTAAAAAACAATGGATCATTGTCGATCAAATAAATGGTGACCTTGGCGATATTAGTTAGAAGTGCATTTTCGTTATCTTAAATAAATTAACATTGAAACGCTCGAAAAATGTATTAAATTCAAAAATTTATTAAATATTTGAAAATTATACAATACACACATAAAAAATATTCAACACTTAAAGTAATATAATTTGTACACGATTAATATTATTACTAATTGATCGTTCGTTCTTTGGATTATTTAAGTAGATTCATCAACATTATTAGGTCAAAGATGCAACCGATGCTGGTCAAATGCAACTGGTATGGCTTGAGACATCATCATCATCATCTCGAGATGTCTCTTTTTTAAGTCTGGTAATCTCTCTCCTATCGCGCTCTTTCAGAATTCATCTGAGAGTTCTGCCGTTTGTGGTGCTGAAAGACTTTGAAGATGTTCCCAAAGTCGTGTCCCAGTCTCCTTTCTTGCTGATGTACTTGAGAATGCTCGAAAAGGGTAGCTGAAGATGATAAAAAGCGCAATAGGGTAAAGGATCCCAGTATACGAAGAGTGCTTCTCGTTTATCTAAAACTGTGCCGATGAATTTCCCAACAGCTTCTACTCCCGGATGACGCAATGTGTTCAGTACTGCTTCATGCATCCAGTATCTCCCTGAGGAAGTCACCAGAGGTCCTGATTTTTTCTTGTCGAAATGAGGACACGGTCTCCAAAGTAAACGAGGGTGGACACTAGTGTGGCAGATGTACGGAAGAGACACTCCCACTTTCGCCCCCAGGGGTAGAATTATACCAGTAGCAGCTTCCTTCACAAACCTGAAGCATATATGACCAGTTATCGGTTTTTGAACGTACAGCTTAGCGAAGAATTGCTTCAACCATGCATCGATTTCCTTATTTTCTTGGTGTATTAAACCTTTATTCTTTTGGTCGATCTTGCATATGACATTGGCGACCATTTGAGACTCTTTTACTGTGGTGCACGTCAAGAAATGATCACCTTTCATGTCTTTCACAATCACCCATGGCTTCTCTTCGCTGATCTCGTGGCTGAGGCGAAAATCTTTCTTAGTAGCGGGCATGATGAATTTAATTCTCTCTCTTATACCCAAAATACCACCACTGGCCATCAAATGCTTCTCCTCTCGCGGATGAACACCACTCTCGTACCATTTGTGGACATCGTCTTTGGATGTAATGGTTGTGTACATGGGGGTCGGTTTTCCCATCGATTGGCACCTGTGTAATACTTCACCGATATCGTCGAGGAGAGCCACTTCTTTGATTCCGGGTATGAAACAACAGCAACCGATGACTTCCAGGTGAGGCTTGGCGATGGCATCAAAATATGCCGAAGATGTAGCACAGACGGGCACGTAGTAATTCACTCTTTCTTTTTCCACTATGTCACACAAGTCTCGAATATACATCTGGGGCTTGTCGGCTAAAGGTTTGGCGATTGTGTAGAATTTGTCAACGGCCGTTGAAAATTTAGCAAGACCGAAATGACCTTCTATTTCCACGACTATCACTCTAGCACCGGAGGAATAGAAATTTCTAGCCAAGTGCAATGCCTGAACTGTGCTTCCACCGCTGATCATCACCGTCCTCTTCTTGCGATTTCTCTCCGTAGCAGGTGTATACAATACTGTAATGAACCATTTTAAAATATTCAACGGCCACTGAATTGTCTTCCAGAAAATCCAAAGCCATGCCGATATCCATAATGTCGGCAGCACGACTAGCATCTGTCCCCATGATGGATTGAATATCGTCGATATGACCGTCTGCACCAAGTTTAAAATCATCAACGGATACCATGTGACTATTCTGTAGATGAAGTTTTCCTTTTTCACATTTTCAGATTCTAACTCCTCGGGATTCTCCTCGGGGATGAGGGAGAATGTGCTGGAGAAGCTGCGTCTGAGGGTGGAGATCGGGGTGGTGAATTTCGGCGAGATCGAAACCGGCGATGATGGCGAAAGTGGCGAAGATCCATGTCTTGGACTCGAGCACGAACTCCCGCCGCTCCTGTAACCTGGGAATACTCCTGAAAGGTCACTGTTGGAGCGCATAAACCTGGAGAAGTTGTCACTTGCACATGCGGGCATTTTGAACGGTGTGGTCACAACGTACCGCTCATCGTCTAAACGAGCGACTGTTTGTTGATCACTGTCATACACGATTTTTGTATCGAGCTGATAACGCCAACACTGCACTATGGACTTGTCGACGCATACATCTTCAATTGTGTATAAATAATACACAAATATTATCATAAACATTACACGCTCGCCGCTAGCGAATCGATTTAGTTTACTAAACGCAAACAGATCAGGTGCGAATCAAACACAATTCGCATTCTCAATTCCAAAGTTGCTGAAAATCCGTGATCAATGCACCTTGAAATATTTCATGAAATGTTTCATTAAACACAAACTACAAAATCGTCCATCAGAGGTGACAACAGAAGTTACACGCGTTAATAAGGACAAGTGCATTCGTTATCTCTCCATGCCTGAAAATAATGTTGACCATTCACACTCATTTCTATATTATATTATATTCGCCTGGACAGCCTTCCAAAGTGCACATTTTAGTTAATCGAAACCGGAGCTATACAAGATCGGTCCAGTTTAACATCCGTACTCCTTTGGCCTGGTTATCTTGTGGACAGACGGTGTTTGCCGCCGTCTGCTGAACTATGATCACTTAACAAATACACCAGCCATGATTATACATGTGCATGTAAATTCAATACAAATAATAACATACTCAATCATGCAAAAACTGGACTACTTGAACGACTTGTTTATTGCATATTATATAGAAAGGAGACTCTGATCCGACAATATCATTCAATTTATTGCCAATCCAACATTAAACAACAATGTAGCATTTATTAATAACACTCTCTCTGATAAATAGTTGAATGCATTTAAATTAAATAAAGTCTTTCAAATTGACTTGATATATAAAAAGTGATAAAAATAATCGATATTAAATTTTATTTATTAGCGAAAGTTAATTGTTCTGATTGTCGAATGGAGATTTGTCAAGAAACACAGCACTTTTTTCAACAGTCTTAAAAAGTATGTAATCAACTCAGAAAACTAATGACGAAACAAGTCGAATCAAGTAAACCGTAAACAAGACTTGGACATAACATCCATATATTTTAAACAAACTTCATTCACTTGCATATAAAAATGGCAGAAGACAATAGGAAGAATAATAAAAGAACGAAATAATTTCAAAATTTTATTGTAACATTTCCAATCATAAAAATAATCAGCAAACAAATAATCACAATCATGTGTTAATAAAGAAATCTGCACTGCATTAGTGTCGATTAAAAGCAGTGCAAAAATAATAATCAATAAATACCCATTTTTTATTTACATAAAAAAGTCAAAATTCAGTTTTGGGTAATTTTGAAATATTAAACAGAACGAGGAAGACAGTCTACATTTTATAAAAACTTCATCTTACAATTTTTAACATACTAATAACTAACCAACATTTCCATTAATATATAACATTCAAAATAAATGGAAACTTATTGGTGATAACAAGTTTCAAAAAATATAATAATTTATATGAGCGCTGCAACACACAAGGAACTACAACATTATCAGATATGAGTATTTACATTTTGTGTTCACGGAAACACAACCACAACTAGAGTTAACATTATAGTAAAAATGCAAAAGGTTGGTAATGATCAATATTTTGAAGTGAAGTTTAATTTATGGAGGTTTATTGCTTTCTTTGGAGTTACTTCTAATTTGTATCGACTAGATCATTTCCATAGTAACAAGTTATCTATTTATCCATTTTAATACCTTTCGCTTCCAACATTTTTTGCCATGAAGAGATTTTTATATCGACAGTTCCGTTGCGACACTCAACGTGCAGATCGTTTTGCTGAAGAGGGACCGATTCATCTTCGTATCGAAACTTTTCATGCTGGGGGTCGGGTAATAACTTCCCGTATTTCAGAATATCTTCATCCACATTCAGCTTATTTGCAATCAGTTCAATGGCACAGTTTTCTTTATAATCTGAAGGGATTTTCAAGTCTACTAGTCCCGATTCGTGGACAAATATACTATTTTTGGCATATAATTTTGATGCTTGTAGAGATATGTTACCTCTTTTGATTATGGCATTAATACTGCCGTCCAGACCGGTCATGGTGAGATCGCCTCTTTTAAGGATTTCGACAAAGCAATTTCGATGGACGTTGGCAAGTTTTAAACTTCCCACGACAGTTGTGAAATGAGAATCGTCACAATAACATGATTCCGTCGATATGTTACCAGCATTTGTTGCTATTTTAAGATCACTAGCTCTAATATGTTGGCAAGTGACATCACCAGCTTCCTCGGTACGAATATCTATTTTATCGGCTAGTAGAGTTCCCTCGCAATTGACATTTCCTTCATTATTTTTAACCTGAATCATTTTGCTACGTATATTTTTTAAGATCACCAAACCAGATGCCGACTTCAAATCGCAAATATCGGAATGCATATTCTGAATACAAATATCTGAATTACCAGTGGCTTGAATATCAAAACTGGCTCGTATCGGAGCGTGGATTACACAAACAGTATCGGGAGCGACTTCTTCTCCTGTAGCCAGTACGTCTATTCCTTTCTGAGACTGTTTTACTATGAATTTTGCTTCTTTTTGGTTTTCCTCTGTGTTTTTCTTCATGAGTGATACTGTCAGCCAATCTCCATTGGGGTGTTTCATCAAATCTACAGGGAATATTTTAACGTGCATCGGAGTTTGGATATGTATCTTAGAATACGGATCGACTGATTTATCGAAGGTCTTGATTACTTGCATGGCTTCAGTGGAGTCAGCATGACATAACCTGATGACTCCAGTTCGCCAGACCATGTTAACTCCAACTCTTGAAATGAAACTCCACATTTTACCAAATTGTTGTGTTCAACTAGAGGCGATTTATTTTGTTTTTCATATTTTCTAATGAAATTTTGATCTATTTTCTATAATTCAATAACAACTGTCAAATACGTCTGATGACAGATGAATGTTGCTACAATGCTACCTGAAAAACTTTAATTTTCAACATAAATTAAACTAAAAATCGTAAGATTAAGCAATTCAACAATAAATCTTTTTTTTCATCAACTAAACACAGAATTTAAAATATGTCTTCAAATAAAACCATGCGTTTATTTTTTTATCTAGCAGCACTAGTTTCAAATGTCAAACTGACAACTTTGAAATGCGGTTTTCATATTTTGAATGGATATAAATTGAAAAATGGTTAGGCAAATTCTTCCTAGCACACTCAACAAAATAATCAATTAAGTATTACTTTCAGGCCTTAAAATTCTCTAATTTTGGTAATGCAAAAGCAGTTCTCGCTGAAATTAAACCATATTGCAGTTCTTTCGTTAATTGTCCTCAAGTCCCGATATTAAGAGAACTCTTAAGAATAATTGAAAACGTCCCTGATAATGTCTTACAAGAGATCCAAATACCCTTATTGTTTCCATTTATAATTGTACTAGAGAAAAGGAAGAAAATACCAAAGTATTCATTTTATTTATTTAGTCAAATATGAATTAAGGTAAATTCATTAGTAATTATATGTTTATAGTTTTAGTGAAGAGTTGCACATTGGCATTTTACATTTAATGAGTTCAATATTTAAAAGGACAACTGTTAATAATTCAGATTTGTTTTTGGAAACAATGACTATAATCACTCACCAGTTATATGACCGGGAATCACAATCACTAAGTATACAAATCATTTTTAATGTGTCGAAAATATAAATAAAGTTTGTTAATAACTTGCTTTATGCTTATGTTAAATTTTCCTGTAAAGCGTTCACATTTTACCTTATATCTCATTCTGCTTTATCTTTTAATTTTAGTTCCGAACATTGATGAAAAGATTATCAAACTCTCTCTTGAAACAATAATGTTGATGGCATCGAATATTACCAAAGAGCTTCAAATACAAGTGTATTCTAGGAATAATGCGCCGCAAATAGCTCATTGTATATTTGTTTGCAATCAAATTGCTATGCAAGAAAAACAAATGTCTATTCGGTACTCTTTTCTTATTTTATTAATAAGGAGTTTGTTTTATGTTTTTGTAACTATTTTCAGATTGGCCACAATTAATACTATAATGTCTTTTTGTACAGTTAACGATGATCAAATGCAAAGATTGCATTTGCCCGATTACGACAAAAAATTATTAGATTGTGTTGGAGACTTGCTAATGTTTATACTGCCGGGAATTCTTGCCGGTCTGAAAACAATTGCTAAAGGAGACGTCACACAGAGTTATATTGTTACGCAGGTACACAAAAATCTATTAGATTTAAGTCAATATTATTTTAAATAATATTAAGTTAATTGACAACAATTTTAGTCATCAATTAAGGCAATCAGAAGAATAATTTCTCTCAGCATGCACGACACTGAAGAAACATTAACAACACAAAGAACGTTAACAAATGAAGACTTCTTGAATCTTGTGAATAATACCACAAGTTCTGTTAACAAGCCAGATGTTCTTTTTGATTCAAAGTCGAAAAGTAAAGACTTGAATGTGATGAAAGAACGTTTAGCAAATGCCAAGAAAGATAAAATGTGGTATAAAACTGCGGCTGAAAAACTAGTAACCCTGACCAAAAGCCTCATGTCTCTACACAGTCACGATCATGAAAAAGTGCGACTCGAAATGTCTGAATTTTGCTTTGATATATTCACACACTGCCCCAAGTGAGAATAATTTTTCCTATCTTGTATAAAACACCTCTTATTGTGTTAAAATTTCAGGAACATGCAACCGTCACTGAAATACTTGTTGGAAGTGGCGATCGCTTTATCTGAAGACAATGACATAAAAGTGGCTGAAACTGCAAAGAATGCGTTGAATTGCTACATTAAAAATAGTGACAACTGGAACGGCAGGCAATTATCTGAAATTGTCATTGAAAATCTCAACTCTTTGATAAGCAGAGTGCCTAGGCTTTTAAATAGCATGGACGTAGACAATCAACTATCAAGTGGTCTCAGTCTTCTCAAAGGCTATATTCGATTACTAACAGAAGGCAAAGAACAAAAATTCGTAGAAATTATTAGCTCTCCCATTTTGATGAACCGCTTTGCAGTCACTCTTATGGAAATTTTTAAAATGGAAAATAGTTCTGTGAATCTTTTAGACGATTGCACTATTAGAGGTTTGTACCTTTAAAATAGAGGCATTTTTAATCTAATCGCATATTTACTATCAATATGAATCATGATTTTTAAACTAAAGTTTTTAAAAAAAAAGGCCTTTAAATATAATTTTTGATAAATTATTATGTAAAATTTTCACATGTTTCAGATGTAGAGGACAGTATTTATAACAGTACACCGTGGAAAAAGTTTGTGTACTTAGATAGCGAAAAAAATGTTTTAAGTGCACTTGAAATATGTCAAATTATCGGGAAAAGCACAACAGCCGAAATTGTGATCCAATACTTTTTGGAATTTGTGGATGGAAAGAATGACCACTCAAAAGAAGCGATTTTAATCCTCAACGAAGTGACATCGGCATCCCAAGAACACCTGATTCAGAATGTGATGATGACATATTTCGAACCAGACACTTGGTACTTGCCGATCAAAGTGGCCAACACTGAAAAATCACCCGATAAGAATGAAACCTTCGATGTTAGCGTATATAATCCGAGGGCGTGGTCAAAAGATCACACTCCTGGACTGTTCGAAGGAGCAGTTGAAACCAGATACTCCGACATGAGCCTGAGTAAAATCATTGAAAATAGTTGTACAATCGAAGAATGCGAAGAAGACAGCTGCAGAACATTGACGGAAGCTAAAAACAATGTAATCTGCGTGTGTTTAATGACTGAAGGTATCGGCAAAATGGCGAGAGTACTCAGTAGAAAATTTGAATTACATTTACTGAAATCATTGTATCTTATTCTGGAAAGAGCGGGTGAGTCATTTGATTACAATGTCAAATCATCAATAAACAAATGAAATATTATTCACAGGAAGCAACAACGAGATGATTCATCTGGCCGGACTTCAAACTCTAAAAGACATAACAGAAGCTTGTGGTCTTCAAAGTATAACTGAACTAATTAAAGAAAACTCGGACTATTTTTCACACCACGTTAACTTAAAACTAAGAAAAGTATATAATCAAAAAATAACATATCTAGTAATACCATTTAATATTTAATTATACTATTTTAGATACGAGAAAACTCCGGGGTCTTAGATGTTTTATTAATAGTCATGAGATACAGTGAAGCTGCTGTTTTACCTTGTTTATATGATATCTTAGATAATGTACAACTTTTACTCTTAATACTAAAAAAAAAATATGTTTATAAAAAATTATATTTTTATAGGTTTTGACACAATGCTTTAACCCGTTGGAGAAAAATAATTATGAATCATTTTTGAAATTGTTTTTAACATTTATCAAATATGTTGATACTAAATTTCCTCAAGAAGTTACTGATATCCCTCAAAATAATAAACCGACACTTACTGTTCAAGAAATAAGGAAACAATTAGTGGAATTTAGCCAACAAAAAGACATTTTAAAGAATATTGATCTGAATGATGAGGATTTGAATAAAACTGCTGAAGAAATGTGGACTGAAGATCAAGCAATAAAAAATAAACCACAAGATGATGAATGCATTCAAGGTTATTACTAGTCTTTTATATTAAAAAAATTGTATTTAAAATTATTTTTTTAGATAATACGGAAGTACCCGAAGAACCTGTCCCTTTGCATATTCAAATGATCACTTCTATACTCAAAAAAACTCTCAATTTCATACCCGCATCAGATAAAACTCTGAGGCTGTTAGCATTGGAAGTTATGAAAGAAGGATTCCTCGTAATCAGACACCATGAAAACGAGCTGCTTCCGTTAGTTCATCAAGTCTGGAGTCCATTAGTTAACAGATTCAAAGACACAAATCACCCGTTGATTATCAACAAATCGTTCAAGCTACTCACCGTTTTAGCAGATGTATCTAAAGATTTCATCAAAACGAGAACACTCAAGTGAGTCCAAATCGAACTAACGCAAGTTAAAATTGAATAAAAATTATTTTATAATTATTTCAGAGAAGTGATGCCTTCGATGTGTGCATTTTTGAAAAGTTCAGCAAAAGACAGCAGGTCTAAAAACACGTCAGCCGCTTACCAATTCAGTCAAGCTTACAAACTTCAATTGAGTTTACTGGAAGAACTCGGTGAACTCTGCATCTCGCTCAATTTGCAAGAGAAACAAATTTATAATGTCATAAGCGCAACAGAATTATACCTCAATACAAAACAACCGAAACCACTACAGGTAAATCATACCATTATACTTTTATTAAAACTAAATTTATTAAAACACTTCTTATCCACAGGTAGCGTGTGTGAAACTGTTTAAAAAATTATTAAACCACGACACGGCCAACTGTTGGCTTCATCTTAACGGATTAAGCCGAGATATTCCCACACTGTCAATGCCAAAAAGTGATAAATTACAAATATATAAAAAATGTGACATAACACTGAGGGAACAAAACATAGAAAACGAGTACAAACAAAATGTGAAACTTATTTTTGTATAATTAAAACATTAAAATTGGAAACAATGTATTTTATTTAAATAAAACAACGTATTGGGAGCTGAAACAGTGAATTGTTCTAAAAGCATTAAAACAAAGAGTGCAAAATTAATGACATGTCCCATAAAAATCAATATATAAAGTGCAATGTTAAAATTATCAACATTTTATTTTCTGCATAAGAGATGCAGTATTTCTGAATTGATTTAAATTTACCAACTCACTTTATTTCCACATGATGATGTGTGAAAAGGTAATACATTACAAAATAAATAGTTTTTTTAAGTCTTTAGAACATTCATGTTGTCTATAAATGCAAATATCATTTAGAATACACTCGCCTTCAGTTTTCAGCTGATTTGTTCACAAACTAAACAGGTAACCTTTTATTATCTATCCATGATTATAAAAAACACACTATCTATAATATTATTACTCCTATTTTAACAAGAAGATAAATATTTTTAATGAAATGTAATGTTTTAAATAAATAGGAAAATCTGACAATGGAAAAAAAAAACACACCACATCCACTTAGACAAACACGTGAACAGTCTATCACTTGAATTGCACGCACGCACACACACATTATCCATTAATTTAAATGTATATGTATATATATTATTTTGATTTATGTATGTGTTTTTGTAAGAATTTACTAATTTTTTTTTGTATATGTACAAACACATGGTGATTAATTCCACGCCTGGCGCAATAGTTTCCTGGATGCAAACTTCTTAATCATGTACGAAGCCACAACCAGCGCACACAAAACTATCACAATCAAGGAATAATCAAAGTCTTCTTTGAGCAAATCAAATGTCTTTGAAGGAGCCACACGTGAATAAAATATATCTAAAAATATCAAAACCATTAAAAATACTTGAGTTGACGGTCGTATTGTAATACTAACCTAGACCGTATGCGAAAACAAGGCACGTTGACTCGAGGCCGCTGGGAGAAGTGTGGATGTGTCTGATGCCCATCAGCGTTTGATTGTAATTTATGACCGCCTCGGCGGGCATAGGCAATTCCGGAATGTACTGAAGCAGACCTTCCTCTCTCATTTCATTGGTCATAGGAACGGTAGGTCTTCTAGGATCTAACAACATCCAGGGTAATTCCAATATATTACCGCTTGTTAGTGAAACTGTGAAATAAAATTCCTTTATTAAAATAGGTCACAATTATTATTAACAAGTGTGCAAATGCAATATTATACCTAAAACATCTTTGGCAGTGATTCCTCTATCAGTTATTGTCGCACTGAGAGCTGTCGGAGGAGCTGGAGCCGGTAAGATAAATGCTTGTCGTGCTGCTTCAGGAGTTAACCTAACATTCCTCAGTGAACTAAATGATGATCCTTCAGACCTCTCCGGTCCGTCATACAACTCGACAGTGGCTGCAATTCAATTGCAATTAATAAAAAAAAATATAAAACTCTGTAAATTAATACTAACCAATTTCCGGTCTACGACTCTTGTCACTGAAGTAACTGTAAACAAGCCAATTCTCCGAATGCACTATCTTCACTGGACCTCGAGCCTTTTTGTGACTTTGTACAAAAATTATACTTCCAGATATCACATCCACCAGGAACACATTAAGAACATCTAAATGTGCAATACTTGGATTAAAACACAGTTGAGAATAATTTAATTTAGAATTGATTAAAAAATACCTTTGTGAACTGGATCGGGGCCTTCAGTGGTGAATACAACTAGATTAGGGTTAATATATTTATACAAAACACTCCTATCCCCCATAACCTTTCCTTGAGAATGAACTCTCTCAATCGGATTCTTAGTGGCTACATTTGTGATAATATGACCACTATTTGGCGCCCCTCCGAGCCTCAAAGTCCAAGTCTTCAAAGCTTTAACTTGCTGAAATTATGAGGATGTGTAATAAAACTATGTTAGGTTAGGATATATGAACTACTCACATTTGCATCTTTTTCTAGAGAGAATCCATTCACAATAGCAGTGTTGGGATCGGCCACAAACAAGAAGTTATTATTGACTTGTTCGATACATGACGGCGGATACACGTGAATAATTTCATTAGCGTCCATCACAACAACACCTTTAATAAATTCACTATTCATTTGATTCAATAGAAGCGTCTGCTTTATTCTATAGCCTAAATTAGCGATGCCCAGATCAGTAGCAGCTCCAGTGATTGGATTAAACGTAAATAACAGTCCTTCACCGGTGAGCTATAAAAAAATATTGACATTTATTAATTGATTCAAAATAATAACAATAATTCACAAACCTTGTGTTTAGCAATAATCACACACTGGGCATCGTACGGCAAGTGTCTTGTCGATCTTTGAAGATAAATTATAACACGACCGTCCCTACTCGACGGTTGGTTTGTGAAAGGCGACATGTAAGGAATATATCTCTTCCATATGATATTTCCAGATAAATTATCAATTGCGAAAACCTGCAATATAAATAATAATTAAAAATACATCTTAACATCAATATATCTAACAATATGACATACTTTTCCAACATCAGTAATAGCCAATATGATTTTGTGTAATCCGAATTCATCTCTAACAAGCGGTTCAAACTCTTGAGAGCTGGCTCCTGCCTTTCCATCCACATATTTATTCATCAACGTGTGAATAACACTTTTAACTTGAGCGATTTGCCCTTTAATTCTTCTAGCGGCCATTCCAAAAATGTCACCTACATATCATCGTCAATTAATATTTTCAATCAAAAATATACAAAACCAAGCAAAGATACTTAAATAAAAAATTATATTCAAAGAGTGCAATTTAAAGAAATCGTGCACACACAAAATAAATCTCAAGCATCATAGAACATAATCAAACATACTACAAAATCAAATCAAAATACACAATGCCTAAATATAAACATTGTTACCTATTTCTGTCAGGATATCGGCTAGAATTATAATAATAAGTATGAAACATTATATTAAAATTATTTGGTGTATTTTTTGAGATATTACCTTCTTTGTTATCAAATTCTGTTTCAATTACAGCCTCCATTTCTGAGACGGGCAAGTCCAGCAATTCGACACCAACAATATTTGATAAAGCTTCTTCTCTGGTCCATATCAGTTTTCCTTTAATGAAAATTAGAAATTATTACACTTGAGTTTGATGAAATCAAGATTATTAATTTATATCATACCTGGATTTTGTAATAAAGACATGGCATCATCTTCTCCTGTGACTAAAATACGACAGACTAGATTTTTTTTCAAATTTCTAATACAAACTGCAGAATTGATTTTAGGATTGTTAGCACCCGGTAATGATATTGAATTACTCAATTCTGTTACGACTTCGCCCGTTTCTGCATTTACAGCAGTTACATGTAAACTCTAAAATTAAAAATATATGCATATGTTGGAATTTTTTTTATTTTTTTTTAAATTATGCAAATACCTCATCTCCGTAACGTCCTTGAATAATGACTGAAGCTTCAGCATTTTTCAAAACATATACACTGGTCGTGTCTGCTCTAATTTGAATGTTTGTATTCTTCAAGCCAGTAGATGAAAGTAATATCACTCGGTTGTTAACAATGACGGCTGGTAAAATTCCCGGGAGTGGTTTTAAATTAACTTGAAGATTTGAAGTCTCAGGGAAGATGTTTGACAATTGTAAAGTTAATATTTGTGGAATATCTGAAGTGACATCCATCGAAAGTAGCTGGCCTGAAGAATCTCCTACCAAACATGTGTAAAAAGGTGCTGAGAATATACACCTAAAACATTTATAAAAAATATAATTATTAATTATATAATATTATGTTGTTGCATTGTTAATATACTTTTCACTTATCCACGGCGAAGGCAACCGACTTGATGAACCCCTATTTTGGCCAGTTCGAAGACTATATGTGGTTACTTCGAGGTGCTTATTAGCGACAGGTAATAAATGGTGAAGTGAATTGCGATCCACCCACCAAAAACCAACTGACTCTTCTTCTGTCTGAAGAAACAGAGACCATTCCCATGATAGAAAACCTAAAAATTAACATCACTCCTTAAAAAATCATCTAAACATTAGGTATATTTTTCATCATGTATTTTAATAATAACCTGTTATACTGTCCCAGCCCCGAATCAAAACGGGACTCTGCCCGCTGACCGTCACAGTTTCTTCTCCAACATGCAACATGTGAATATTTCCCTGTGCAGTATTTTCAAATACTTGTCTCCACAAAATTTGACCTAGAATAAATTACATTAATATATTTTTGCATTTAGAACATTAAATTAAAAATACCATTTTTCAAATTGATGGCTGCAATGACATTTTCTTCGGTGGCTACAACCAGCCTTCTGCCGGAGGGATGATAGTCCGCTCCGTTTTGTGCTTCTAATTGAGCCAATTTGATTTTTCCTACGTAATTTTGGCGCCTGTATAAATTTTAATAATTGATTGAAAATTTCATCTTCTGTTTTAGATATATGATAACTTAATTAAAAAATAACTCTACTGTGTAATAGAAAAAATTGCCTGATAACCTCAAATTAAAATATTGTGCCAAACGAGGTTTATCAATGATAAGTGATCTTAATATAGTATTTTATTGTAAATATAGATAGGTTCGTTCTAAAGACACATTTTGTATTAAATGAAATTATGATTATAGGTTTTAGGGGCTGAAAACGAATGCATATGTAAAATTGGTATATTGAATACTAACCAGTCAAACTTGCCGACCTGGTCTTCGTACAGAGAGAGAGAAGATGGAAGAAATGTCAATGCCGTGACTATCACCACCCAAACTTCCATGGCCGGCCTCATCTTCACAACTGTCATTCACCAACCTGCATATATAAATCGAACTTTGACTGTCATCTTTCATTTATGTATACCTACATTGTGACAGTCCGTATACATTCATTTCAAAAAAATCATTTTCCTGCTAAACTCAACGGTTTACTATGTAAATTTTAATATAATTTAATCTCCCGACCACGCATTGATTTTTTTTATCGTTTTTTTTTCCACAATTCACAATTTCAGCAATTTTTTCGTAAATTTAATCAAAGTGATTCGAAAATGAAGCAGATTGGATTCCAATTCCATACAGTGTTATAGAATATTCTCTGCTTCAATTACAAGCCCAAATATTTGATATTTTGTCTTCAAAAAGTCATTGTCATTGAAAAAGTACATCAATACCACACAAACCTATACCTAGAATACTTTTAAAATAAATATATAGGTATAATAAGAAAGGAAAGACTTATAAGATTTATAAGAAGATTATTCGTGGATTCTAACTATGAAAAACTCCAAGACGTATTGGGTAAATAATTCAAATGGAAAATATATTTTTGAAAGTTTAATACCATACTGTATGTATATGAAGCAAAAACGTTATAACATGAATTAATATAATAATTAATAAAAAACAAATATTTGTATGCCAACCCTGATTGATAATATATATGCAATGTACATGTAATCGTAAATATTATCATAGAATTGCATTATGACGTTTGCCACACATATTTTTTTGAGTAATAAAAATAAGATTAAATTGCACAATTTAATATAAAATTATCGTATATCATTACACAACGAATTGATCAATCGATAAATTTATATTTTATTTTATTGTATGTGTTATTTTATCTCTGTGGGTATGTAAACACACTTCGAAAGGCATACGTGCGAGTAAAATTATCAGGCCAGTGTTTCTTATTCTGGCAAAATGACCACTCCTCTGCGAAGAATATTATTTCAAACAAGTAGATACTCGTTTACCAGAAGCATTGTGACTGAACAAGAAGAATATAAGGTTGGTAATAATATTTATAAATAAATACAGAATCTGGAAAATAATTAAATATGAGTAAGCCAACCGACCTAAATGAAAATGTATTTTTTTAGTTCGAATTTTCTCACCTTGTTTGTTGTTGTCCTAATGACCTTCACAAATTATCAAATATTATTTATAGAATGCATTCAAAATAATATTGAAGGTCGTATTATTTATGAGAAATACTGAAAATCTCTTTTTAATGCATGAGATGGTATTGTTACAGGAAAATAAGATAAAAGTAAAAGATGTGAATATAAATTACTTGAAAGTTGGGGAAGGACGTCACAATCTGCTCCTTATTCCTGGCTCCATCGGATCTATATGGTCTCATTTCGAACACCAAGTGAGGAATTTGGACAAGTCTAAATTCACCATAGTCGCTTTTGATCCTCCGGGATATGGAAAGAGTATTCCTCCAGAGAGGGAGTTTCCTAATGACTTTTACGAGAAAGATGCTGATATTGGTTTACTCCTAATGAGGGTATGATCTAAATTATTGTAACATTTTAATTTTGAATTAAAAATAATAATTCCATAGGCATTGAACCTTCCCCTTTTCTCACTCGCCGGCTGGAGTGATGGTGGAATTTCAGGAATGATCTTAGCCGCTAAATATCCGGATAATGTAAAGAAAGCTGTGATTTGGGGTGCAAACGCTCATATCCTACCACGAGAACTCGAAGGCTATGAAAGTAAGAATTTGAAAATATTTATCAGTCAACTGACAATTTGATCAATTATTTTAGAAATTAGAGATTTGAATAAATGGTCGAAAAAAATGAAAGACCCACTGATACAATTGTATGGAGAAGAATATTTTACTAAAATATGGAATGGATGGTGTGATGGAATGCAGAATATATATAAAGCAAACAAAGGTGATATTTGTCTAGCAGCATTGTATAAAATAACATGTCCGACTTTAATACTCTACGGAAACAAGGATCCCCTCGTGGATAAAATGCATCTTAAAATGTTACACAACAATATAAAATTTTCAGAGTGAGTGATTTCTCCCATTTTATAATTATCAGGCATCGCAACATATTAATAATATGTAATTTATATTTCAGAACATACACTTATCCAGAAGGAAAACACGACATACATTTAAAATACTCTGAAGACTTTAACAAGCGCATCACCGAATTTTTGTTGAGATGAATTGAAACAATGCGATTAATTGTTAACGTTTTTTTTATTACATAAATAAGCTGTTATAAGTGAAGGTTTTTAATATTATAATCGGTACAAAACAGCGTGAAAATTAAACATTAATCATAAAAATAGTCTTAGTAAAATTATATGATGTGGCGGAATTAGTGACCTTAGGGTAAATTATATCCATGAAAGGCTTAAGTGTTTAAAAATACTGGTGGAGATAAAATAAAGCATTGAACATCCTCCATGAAAACGAGCACCGTAATCGTATAAAAATGAGTTTAGTAATCTTCCAGTTCTCCGCTGTGACAAGCGTCAGAGTAACTCTTGCCCTTGGATTGCTCAGGATCTAGCCTAATCATGTCATCGATACGGAGAATTGTGATAGCGGCTTCGGTCGCAAACTTAAATGCCTTGATCTTTGACATTTCAGGTTCCAAGACGCCGGCGTCTTTGTTGTTCACAACGGTGCCTTTTAAGAGATCAAGACCCATCCATTTGTGAGCAGCTTGGTTTGCCTAAAATATAATATAAATAAATTACAAAAGAAATGAAAAATTAGGTAATTTTTACTACCTTTGTTTGACTAGCATTGTGATAAGCTCTCAGTTTGGCTACTAAATCTGTAGCGTCCAATGCAGCATTCACAGACAATATTTTAGGAATGACCAAAAGTGATTGAGCGAATTGTGCAATAGCCAATTGTTCACGTGAACCCTAGATAATAAAATTTTTATTAAAATGTGTGATAAAATCGGTATATAATATAAAATATCAAACTTACCAAAGTAGTAGCAAAATTTTCCAAGTAAATTGATAAAGCAGCTTCAACGCAACCGCCCCCGGGAACCACACGCTTTCCTTCACACACTCTCTTCACTACGCAAAGGGCGTCATGGACTGACCTTTCCATTTCATCGCAATATGTATCATTTGGTCCTCTCAAGATTATTGACGCCGCAGTTTGTGACTTGGGTCTGAAATATAAATATTCAAATAAATTTCCATTTTAAAATTATAACGATAAAAAACAAAACTAGTTCAAACCCCTTAATAAGGATCAATTCATCATCGCAGACCATTTCTTGGACAACTTCAGCAGCTTCTCCAATCATGTTGGCCTCGAAGCTTTCTTCACCTGTTTGAAAAAAAAGAATTATTAATATTCATTTAATAATTGGGATTTTTTGGTAGACTTACCTTCTAAATTAGTGAGTGATGTCAGATATTTGGCTCCAGTCGCCTTGGCGATTCTCTTAAGGTCGACCTTCTTACATCTTCTGACCGCCATGGCCCCGGCTTCGATGAAGTATTTTAAGCACAGATCGTCAATTCCACCAGTCACCAGAACTACGTTTACACCGGTGGCTAAGATTTTCTCGATACGTTCTTTGGTAATATCCAATTCACGAGATCTGATGGCGGCCAGCTTTTCAGGATCGGTGATCAATACCTAATGGGAAATTTTAAATTAATATTAAATGCATATTGTTTCAAAAGTGCAAGTATAACTTACTTGGACACCCATCTTCATTTTAGCTTTTTGGAGTGAGAAATCGAGGCAGGCGATTTTAGCGTTGACAACCTTTTTAACCATCATTTGAGAGGCTACTGTGCAATTGAGAGCATATCCATTGACGAGGATGCTCTCCCTTGTGCTCTGACCGTGGGCTTTTAAAACGTTAACGGACTTAATCGGGTAGAAGGGGTTTCCTTTGGGATCTGTAATTTTAACGGCATTGGCAGCATCAACAACTATGTTGGAGAAGAAATCAGCATCACTGTTTGATTGTCATTAAGGAAATTATCATACAAAATATTTACAAAACAGACTATTAGTAACGATTTTAAACTTAAAAGGATACGCTCCAATAATTTTGGAAGACATTGAAGTCTTTGCACAATTGATAATGCATTCCCGTCCCAGTTGGTCAGTCGGTATAGAAAGATTGTCCGTGATGTATTTGCAGGCTTCCTTACAAGCTAATCTGTAACCGGCGATAATGCTGGTAGGGTGGATTTTTTGCTTAACCATTTCATCAGCATTCTTAAAAGAATATAAATTATTTTATTTAATATAAATACTGGTGAAAATATGTAACTGAGATGAGGTTGTTTTTTAAACCTTTAAGAGTTCAGCGGCCAATATAACTACTGAAGTGGTACCATCTCCGACTTCCTCATCTTGAAGTTGCGCTAATTCTACCAACACCTTGGCTGCGGGATGCTCCACCTCCAATAACCTGGTGAATTATAACGATACAGACAGGTTCAGAGAGTTTGCAAGATCAAGTCTGTCTTACTTGAGGATAGTGGCTCCGTCATTGGTGACCGTGATGTCCCCGATGTCGTCCACCAGCATCTTGTCCAGGCCGACCGGCCCCAGCGAACTCTTCACCACATTGGCCACGGCGCAAGCAGCCATCACTGTAATCATCACAAACCATGATGGTCATAATCATCATTAACCATGCGGGACTTTGAGGTTGTCATGATATCATTGTCCCAAAAGCCCAATATTCTAAATTATTATCCAAACACGTGGTTACCGTTCTGTGTCCTGACAGAAGCTCCTTGCTGCCTGCCGCCAGCCAAGGCCAAAGGAGAGTTCACAGAAGTCATCTTAGTCTTGATAACTTCACTTTTCTATCGACTCGCTAACAACTCGATCACTGCTTCTTCTCGAATCTAGAAGGAACCACAACGTGACTGTTTATCCAGTGTTGCCACTCTACAAAGCCGGTACGAAACTATAAATTACTCACCGAATTATGATACATTTCAGATAAAGAAAATGCATATCATAACACAAAATGAATAAAAAATTACTTTTAATTGAAAAATATAATCCGTTAATACAATATAATTATTAATATTAATCGGTATACATTCTATTTTAAAAGATGGAAACACTCAAACTGTTGATCTGACAGTTATACCAGAGAAATGGAGTCGATCGATATTCAGAAAATTCCCCCATATTCGGAAGACGGAGACATAAAAGACTGGATTGAGATTGAAAATATCAAAATAGAGCTGGAAGATTCTTATATTGAAGATGAAAATATAAACGAAGACTCTATTGAAATTAAAGACATAAAACTAGAGTCGATAGATTCGGATGATAAAGAGGAAAATCTATACGAGGAAAACTATGAAGATATTAAAATAGAGGTTGAAGGTTTGAATAATGAAGACAAGAGTGAGGAGGTTTCTGATAAAATTAACTGTTATAGCTGTGACTATTGTGATTTTAAGTGTAATAAGAAATACAGCCTAACTCGACACATAATGACACACACTGGAGAAAAACCATTCAGCTGTGATCAGTGTGATTATGCGTGCAGTATCAAAAGCAATCTAAAAAATCACAAAATGATACACACGGGTGAAAAACCATTCAGCTGTGATTATTGTGATTTTAAGTGTCGAAAGAAAGACATCCTAAATCGACACATAAGAAGACACACTGGAGAAAAACCATTCAACTGTGATCAATGTGATTATACGAGCATTATCAAAAGCAATATAACAAAACACATGATGACACACACCGGGGAAAAACCATTCAGCTGTGTTCAGTGTGATTATACATGCAGTATCAAAAGCAATCTAAAAAATCACGTAAGAACACACACCGGGGAAAAACTATTCAGCTGCAATCAATGTGATTATAAGTGTATAGAAAAATACACGCTAACTCGTCACATAAGAACACACACTGGAGAAAAACCATTCAGTTGTGATAAGTGTGATTATACATGCAGTATCAAAGGCAATCTAAACAATCACATGAAAAAACACACCGGAGAAAAACCATTCAGTTGCAATCAATGTGATTATAAGTGTAAAGAAAAATGCACACTAACTCGTCACATAAGAACACACACTGGAGAAAAACCATTCAGTTGTGATCAGTGTGATTATAAGTGCACCGTGAAAGGCAACTTAAAAATTCACCAACTGGCACACATTGACGAAAAACCATTAAGCTGTGATCATTGTGACTTTAAGACCAGTAGGACATACATTCTAGTTCGTCACTTAAAGATACATACAGGAGAAAAACCATTCAAATGTGATCAGTGTGATTATATGTGTAGGGAGAAAAAAAATCTAAAAGATCACATAAGGACACACACAGGAGAAAAACCTTACAGCTGTGATCAGTGTGATTATAAGTGCTCAAAGAGAACTAGCCTGACCATCCACTTAAGAACACACACTGGGGAAAAACCATTCAGGTGTGATAATTGTGATTATATGTGCACTATCAAAAGCAATCTAAGAAATCACAGAATGATACACACAGGCGAAAAACCATTCAACTGTAATCATTGTGATTATAAGAGCAGAGTCAAAAGCAGCCTGGTTCGCCACATGATGACGCATACTGGAGAAAAACCATTCAACTGTGATCAGTGTGATTTTAAGTGCAGAGAAAAAGGCTACCTGGTTCGCCACATAATCACACACACACCATAGAAAATACATTAAGCTGTGGTCAGTGTGACTATAAGTGCAATAAGAAAAGCAATCTAAACATTCACACAAGAAAACACGATGTAAAAAAATATTCAGCTGTGATCAGTGTGATTATAAGAGCAGATTCAAGAGGAGCCTGATTTGCCAATTAAGAACACACACTGAAGATAAACCATTCAGCTGTGGTCAGTGTGATTATAAGAGCAGATTCAAGAGGAGCCTGATTTGCCAATTAAGAACACACACTGAAGATAAACCATTCAGCTGTGGTCAGTGTGATTATAAGTGCACCGAGAAAGGCAGTTTAAAAATTCACGAACTGGCACACATTGAAGAACAACCATTTAGCTGTGATCAGTGTGACTTGAAGAGCAGTAGGGAATACATTCTAGCTCGTCACTTAAAGATACATACAGGAGAAAAACCATTGAAATGTGATCAGTGTGATTATATGTGTGGGGAGAAAAATCAACTAAAAGGTCACATAAGAACACACACTGGAGAAAAACCAATCAGCTGTGAACAGTTTGAAGTGCAGGAAGAAAAGTAGACTGGAAAATCCATATATAATAGGACACACATTGGATAAATAACCAGAATTATGGATTTGCTTACCAGGAATATTAAGCTATATATAATAATACATATTCGTGGCTGAATGTAGTTTTTTTTAATAAAAACTGTAAACCAAACTTGTTATTTTGTAATTGATTCATCCTCATCATTATTTGATGACCAGTTGAAGTAATATTTCCGTGATTCTGTTGCGTCATTATAATATCTGTTTTTTCTTGTCCTGGATAGAATAAGGGCGGATAACGCAATACGCCCCTTTTCCGTTAATGCCTTTTGTAAATAAACTCAAAATTCTCACTCGATCTCGTTTAGTTGCATTTATCTGTAACCAAAGACAAAATATACCTCCTTCATTATATAAAAGATAGGTTGTTTTACTCAATAATTTCAGTGTACGTCTTTATTCCATCCAGTCCCACGATTCATCAATGTAGTACATATATTATGTGTCTTTTGACTTATTTTTTCGATCGCATTTCCTCGAAATATACATTGAATCAGAAAAAAGAAAAGCATCTTAGAATAAGGAACAAATTCGCATCACTATCTTATTTTCGAGAAAAATTGACTTTTTTATGAAACATGTTCTTTATTATAAGTAATTTAAATTTAAAGCCAAAAAAATATAAGCACCTATTTATTTTAGTGTCGAATTAACTTTGATACACATATGTATAAACGTTTGAATGTTTTATTTTAAATAGTCTCCCACATAAATCACTACACATTTTCCAATTATCAGATTATTAGTAGCAGATATATAATACTAGGGTAACTTTAATTGAAATTTTCATTTTTTTTATGTTCTGCTTGGTTTTTTAATAGAACGGTTATTAGTTGTTTGTTTTTTCTTTCAAGAAAATGTGTAAATTTTCAAAGTAAATTATTAATAAAATAATTTAATACGGTTTTCATATAATGACAACACTCATCACAATATTTAAAAAGCGAGTTTCCCGATAAATACTATTTTATTGAGCATTAGGTATCATACATTATTAAATATCTCTAATATTATTTTGAAATTAATTTAATATTATTATCATTAAAATATCCGTTTCGAGATTTAAGATACCTATATATAAATTGTAATAAAATATTATTTTTCCATCTGGTAACACTGCCTGTCGTGCGTCACTCCGTTTGAATATTATTTATAGAATATAATAGTTTACGATTAAATACCTTCTATTGACAGAGACATGAAATGTATAATAGATAATATATGAATCTACATTAGTTGCCGGTCAAATAGGACCATTTTAATATTTCTAAAAAGTATCATTTAATAGGTTAAATGATGTTTTAAAACGTATACATATTTTGAACTTACATTTGGAACACCTTCTAATTTCTGATATATTTAATATAGTGTTTGTTTCAGAGAGAATCATTTAAATAAAGCACGTGTTTGTAGCAAGACTGGATACAATAAAAAAGTATCAAGAAAACATTAATATGAGATGGTCTAATACTGTTATTATTATTTATTTTAGATATGTATTAATTGTGATGGTTGAGCGATGCATCCGTACAGACAGACATACAACATACACACACTTTCAACAATTATATCTAATGATATTATTAAAAAGAGTACTTAAAAATTTATAAAAGGAATGCTTTATTTAAATCGTGCAAAGCATACAAAAGTGTTGCCGTGGTGTTTATGAATGCACGATTTAATTTCAAAGATAGCTTTGTCTGTTTCGCGACCCACTTCCTGAAATACACCGCATCAATTGGAAAACTAGTCTAACTTCACTACCTTATAATTGCACACTCATTGTTTAACAACCTTTCATTCGTGTGAGTAAAATTGCGTGTTTTTTTTAAACGTACTTTGCTGTCGATAGGTTGTTTTTTTTTTCAACACATCTAAAGCGGTAACTCGTACGTGATGGTATTTTTCATTCATTAGATTCTATCGGCGAAGTTTGGAACCTTTTTGGGTTGTATTTGGAGACGAGAGTTGGTCGATAGATGGAGAAGATTGAGTAGATACACGAGGAGTCTGGAGGAATGGGCAGAGGGTGTGTTGGGGGTAGATTGGCGCAACGGGCCCCGCAGTAAGGGAAGCAAGGGGATGAGAAAGATGCGCGCGACTACAAACAGTCACGACCGCTCCCACTTCGTACAGCCTCCAGATATAAGCAATCTTTTATCTCAAACACAATATTAAAAAAAACATTATATTTATAATCAACAATTTGAAATTAATTATATAATAATTATTATTTCATGAAGATGTTTATATGTATTAGATTAATTTCGTGGTTGTTCATAGATTCTTTCATCAACCGTTTCATATAAAGTGAAACCTCAATATAAAGAATTGTTCAATTCCCCTTGAATCTCCAATATATAAACATTAGATATCGCATTGCATATAAATAATTCGTGTATTGTTGCACTCTTCTCTCCTATTCGATAAAGGCATTAGTGTGTCTCCCTCACTCAACACATTTCTAGTGACCACTGAGAGTGGTTGTCACAATACTTTGGCGATTAAAACGCAATAATATTTTAAACATGTTAAAGAAGTACTCATATGACATGTAGTAACAATTCATTTACCCATTTTACTGTGAAATATAACTGAAGATATGAAGAAAGATGTTTACAGTATAATGTTTGCCAGGTAACTAATGTTTTTGGCTACTTGATCCACTTGAACTAAGCACGCATTTAGCCACTCACGTGATATCTTATGTTTATATCTATGAATCTATCCCTATGTTAATTTTACCTCTATATAGCGAATTTTATCGTTCGTTTTGCCTATTTTCGATCTCTATTTATCGAAGTTTTATTTTAAAAGCACAAGGCTTAATCTGCTAATGCTAATTCATATAATATTTTTGGAGGAATCAGTTGAACCAATAAGAGATTTTACACATTATATTAAAGCGAAATAGTTACAATGATCTCAGGCAGGTGTATCTAGGTTAATTCATTTTTTTTCAGAAATATTTCGCTTTAATACACTTTGATATAATGTGAAAATATGTGAAGAATGGTGCCGTTTAAACTTAATACAACTTGCAAATCTTTAGTTAAGAACATCAATTTTTATATACTTTGTACTCTGGATTTATTCAAATTAATATGATGCTTGATTTAGTAATTTATATGCAGTGGAAATATAACGAACGAGTTTTTCATTCCCCTTGATTTGTTATATTGAGGTTCTACTTGTATTGACTCTTTTATAAGTATTATCTGAAAAATATATTTTGAATAGTATGTAATGAAAGCACAAGGCTTATATTACAAGAATAGTACTGTTTAAACTTAACACAACTTGCAAATCTTAGATGATGATATCATTTTTTGTTTATACACTTTGTAATATGAGGTTTGATTTAATATTGTGTGTATCTCTTTTTCATGCATAGAGTTTAAGGACATAATATGAGTGCTTGTGAACCTCGATATATTGAAATCCTTGATGGAAATAATTTTCCTCATATCCCTTGAGATTTGCTATATTGAGGTTCCACTGTGGTTACTCTTTATTAGATTTATATAATAATTAATTTTGTTTTATTTAGTTTGATTGCATGCAAGAAAGGTTCATTAAGTGATCATCGAATGAGTTGGTAATGGAGAGAATGTGCAAAATAGTATTTGATGAATAGACTTGGTGACCCCTGGTCGAGTGCGCCGGCGATCACACGCGTGCCGCCATCGGCGCCGCCCGCTCGTGTCTTGCGGTTTAGGCCTCCGCCCTCGCCGCCCACGCCCCCTCATACCGAAAGCCTCCTAGGACTTAATCTCTCACTTATTACACGTCGGAGTACACCCAGCAACCCCCAGTGAGGTCGGAATAACGCCGAGTATGGCGGAGAGCGCAGTGTCTACCAACAACGGGTGAGTTTTCTTATTGAAACAAGCCACCATTGCATTAATACATATTATATTTAATAAATGAATGTGGTTTTTTTTGGATATTTGGCGTCGCGACGTTCAATGTCAACAATGGGGCCGAGGTTGACTCGTAGCCATAGAGTTACATCACATTCCATAACATACGCTTTGCTCATTGATGGTATTGATATCGAATGACGTGGGATTGTGACGTGGGATGTATGACGGGTGTTGTTTATTGTGTGTTTGTCGATGGTGTATTCGGTTGGGAGGGGCGTGGCCATCCCCCGCCTCCCCCTTGTGACGCCACCCTTAAGGCTGTAGTTTTTGCACGTGGCTATGCAAAAATACTCAAATAAATACACTAGTTACGAAGACGTACTTCTTCACTAATGTTTAGTACAGTAGAAACAGTTGTTGACGTATACGCCCCTCTTTACATGCATAGAAACATAGCAGATAGGTAGGTACTTAAGTGTTTTTTTTTGGTTATGAAGGGATCGCTTTGAAATCGGTATTATTGTGCAAAATGTAAGTCTTATATGGATTAGTGGGTTTTCCCAAACGATAGATCGTATCTGCATTACATACATATGAGATGTAAACAAACAAGAAGCTAATAAATATTAATAATTCAAGACACCCTTTCAATTCAAATTATTGATTAATCAAGGCTTCTCAGACGAGTTTTAATCGTAATTATTATTACATTCGTGTCTATCTAATCTGATTTCTAAGTATTCATATATAGTTAACTATCTAAAATGTTTTTGTGTTACCAACATTTTGAAAGTGCAATTTGTGCTTCTTTCAAATATTTTTTTAAGATATACGAGTATTTCCTCTATTCATTCGTAAATTCGAAATTATTTTGTTTTATAAGTTTATAAGACTCAGTTTAATATTTCGTTCGGTTAGGTTAGGTTAGGTTTTAATAAATCGTTAATTTACATTAAACTCTACTTAGAGAGGTTCTGATATTTTAAAAAATGTCTATTCAAAGTCAAAAACTCAATTTAGCCAAAAATGTGGGTAAAAATCTACATTTCTGTTCAATAAATTACACTTTGCTTTACGTTAAATCAAATTGGCATTCAAATATTGTTTTTTATAAATGATTGGGTTGCTTTTTAATCAAATTTTGTTAATTACTCTTAACCAATTAGGAAAAAATATATCAAATTGAAATAGTCGTTGATTTGTGTTAGGTTGGGTTTAGTGAATGATCGTGGGCTTTGAGGTTCATTAATAATCATTCAGTGTAAATACGAACGACAGCCGGGTTTCTCTTTTATAAGGTTCTTGTGCATTGTCTAAGTTGGCTAAGAGAAGGGTTAAAAAGTGTCGCGAAGAACCCAACCAAAGTGAAGCAGTTGACGGGAAGCTTTCAGACTGAAAACAAAGGTAGTATTCAGTGTATTCCTGTGGCACGTAGCGCCAAAGTTCGCGGTTTTAGCATTGTCCCTAAGTCACGTAGAACCCGACCAAAGTTTGGCCTTTAGTGGCTGTCGACCAACACATGAAACACCTTTTTATAACCGGTGAATATGTATGGACTTGTTTTTTTTTTTTCATGACATGAAATCCGAGAATTCCGCACCGCATTACGAATCGAGTGCTTCTCTGCACCATGAATTCCGAACCATTCCGTGAACGGAATGCCAAATTCAGACAATTCCATTTTACATCCAGTATTAAGAACCCATACTACCTATAATATAAGAAGGCTTCAAGCCAGTACAGCCAAATCAGGGCCATCTCGAGTTTACAGGCCAGAATGCTACACCGAATTACTCTCTACAGCTGTGAACGGTAGTCGTTCGAACGGCGCTCATTGTATGGGACGTCAGCCAAATTATATACTTTTCAACCATTACACTACTCTAAACAACCTATTTACACTACGATCACTATGAAAAAAATATCACGTGTGGTTTTCAAAGTGAGGAAATTCCGTGAGTTGAAATCCAAGATATATATTCTTTTCGGTTTTCTCATTCTTCATTCGTGGCTATTTTGTGATGTTTGAATTTATATTTATATGAAACTGGGAGAACTTACTTAAGTCAAAGTGTTTTCTTCGCGTAAAAATAACTCTTCGATATCAGAGAACTTTATTCATACGTACCAAATTAAATAACTTTTTCCATTTGTAGCACAACAAACAAGCATTGGAAAAAATTGTTGAAAGAAGACTAGTTTTTCATAAACATAATATTTCTATTATAAGACTAATAATATAATAGCTTGGCTCTCTTTTTATCACAAATTAATGTATGTTTTAAATATTTAAGACGGTATTAAGGCATAAAAGGTACGATGTTAGTCCCAAAGACCAATTACTTTATGGAAATGATCGGAGCTTCTGACTCTTCATGTCGTATTTTCAGGTGACTGATTAAAGTCACGTCTTGCTTCTCCATAATACGTTTTTTTTTGTTTATTGGATAAACTTCAATTATTAATTTTTAATGTTAGTAAGAAATCTGTTAAGGAATTTCGATAAAATACCGAAGAGTGGCTGAATTTAAAGCCTACATTAATGGGTCACCATACACCAGATGTTCCATCTCCATCAAACATTAACCTAATCGGCTAAATGATAATTATGTATAAGAGATAATTCAATAAATTTTATTTATCCATAATTTGAGCGTGATATTATATTATATTTTGTAATTAAAGTGTATCAAGAAAATTTTGAATGTTAGGAAACATAACTTATTATCCAATAATATTTTTCTAATATTTATTTACGGTGGTCATGGTTTCGAATTTATAATATATGATTTATTCGATCGGTCATTACTACTAGAAGAAAAATATTATAAAATATATATTTTATGAAATCTCTAACTTGAATTATACCAATCAACAGAAGATTTTAATAATTCATTATTTAGGTGCAAGGCTACAAATATTGTGGTCATGGGTTTGAAATTTAAAAAAAACTCTGACTGAAAGATCGAGAAATCGAATCGACCGAGACTAACTCTGATTTTTTTGCACTGAAGGGTGAATATATAAAGACATGAAGAGCCGCCCTTTCGGTGATCTTGTGTAACTGAAATACATACCTACATTTAATTAAAAAAGCCTCCATTTTCATGAATCATAATAAACCTTGCTTGAGAAGACTGATGATATTCTTTGTATATTTTACCAGCGTAAATAGCTGAGAGAATAATACGTGGCTACAAATACTGTGGTCATCGGTTCAAATCTTGCTAAAGTCAAAATTAAAATGAGCATGACCCTTCAATGTGAAAAAAAATTATAGAATCACTTATTTATAATTAATCACGACCGCTGGTTGATAAGTAAACTCGACATTGAGCATGTTTAAAGTTTGACATTCGTTCTACAAACATTAAAACGGTTATTACAGCTGGGAGATCGGGAATAATATTACTAAAATCCAGATCGATCCTCTTCATTCAAGTTTACTCTGATTTTCTATATTGTAAGGTAAATACTGATTATGAATTCGGCGATCTGTGAAATTATTAATAGTTAAGATCACCGACAGACAATGAATTAACACGTTGTTGTGTCTAAAAAAACAAATTTGTAGAATTACTCTCAAGAGTCTCTTAGGACGTATGTGTATAAATAAATTGCCCTTGTATAAAAATATTGAAAAAGTCCAATATTTTTGTGTATAAAAGGCAATGGTTACAGATTCAAGACACGTATATGGAATTGCGGACGACAGGAATGACGCATGGCGTTCTTATTGTCAATCCACACTTGATCCCATCCAAACAGAGACTATATTTATATCCCCTTAACCACCCCCATACACTTTATAAATCTATTTTAAAATAAGGGCGATCCCTCTTCGTAGTCGTGCAGTTAAACATCACGGCGAACGAGATTTTCATGCAAATCCGACTAATAATTGTGATTTTTTTATTATAGGTAATCCTGATGGTTGATTCTCAAAACAACGGACCCGACACTGACGATATGGTGAGTCCAAAAAAAATCATTTTTCAATATGTCTTGTTGGCAGAAAAGCAATTTGAAACGTCGACATGGCGAATGTCACTTTCAGTCCATAAATCCATCTCGTTTATCGCGTTTCGATTGTTTCACGTCAGATGTGCTTTAAAAACTATTATTAAATTGATACTTTTTTAAATAATACAATTTTTGAGTATAGTTATATACTCAAAAGAATATTTATAAATTTACGTTTATTGTAGAGTTGGGTATATTCTGTTCTGCTTTAAGTTTGAACCAATCTGATGATAATTAGAGATAACATTTTTGAAACTAAAAATGATCGATTGAAATTCTAAATTATTTTTATTTAATACTATCGTAACCGAGAATGAGAAATTATAACACACTAGTAATTATTATGATATTCATGACTATTTTATCATATTTGAAGATATTTTTTTTCACTTGAAGTAGCTATTCAGATTTTAGAAAACTTTATTCATATCAAATGAAGAAGTGCTATCAAATGTGGAAAAAAATAACTTACCTTATCTAATTACTATCACTTAATGTTCTAAACAGGATAATTATTACTATTAAATATATTTATTAATAAAACACCTTTTTAATGAAATTTCATTATCAAAAATATACTAAATAAATTTGTTATTCATGACTATTTTATCCTATATGAAATTTTTTTCACATGTAGTAACCATTCCGATTTTATATAACTTTACTCATATCAACTGAAGAAATTCTATCAAATGTGGAAAAAATAACTTACCTTATTTAATTCAAAAAAATTAATGTCCTAAACAAGTTTTATAATCGATTTCATTGATTATTTTTGAAAATACTGCCCAATTTTATGCGCCAATTTACACTGTTTTAATATTGAAATACTAGGTTGTTTTTAATTCAAATTTCCAATGGTTATTTTTTATATACATATGTATATTACTGATAATATATATATATATATATATATATATTTTAACAAACTGTATTATATTGACCTAAAAATTAATGTAATTCATTCGAATATTAAAAGTGATAAACTGGAATAATATGTAATCGCCAGCCAATATATTTGATTGAAAATGAATGGAATTATTAATACTTGGATGAAATACTTGCATTATTGACATATTTACATGAAATTATTTCAAAAAATGGTGTTTTTTGAACAATGGTCGCATTTTTATCTGTTGTAAATGTCGACGGGATGAGTTTCAAGATAACCTGGGTTACAAATCAGCTTCTCGTTCACACGATCATATCAAGTCTTATATACATATAAGTACATATGTGCTGGTATTATGTATTAAATAGAGCCTTATCAGTGAAGCCTTTGCTCCACGTTGGCTGAATACTTCCTCTTTACACCTTAACGATCTCACCTATCGCGTATTTATGAATGAATCGATCGACCTCAAATATTATTATTATACGTAGTCAGTATCAAATATTTATAAATAATCAGAGAAACAGTGTCGCTTTTACAAATTTCTATTCAGACAACCACTAAGTTGTTTGAGGAAGGGACTCTGTAATCCGATACTTTTTGATAAATCATACTCCTTGTTTCATATTTATATAATTAGTAATATATCCAAGGGGAGACATTATAATAACTGATTTAATATCACTTTTAAGACATAACATAGTCGATTTTTGGCATCACACCAAATATTATGTATATTGACCTCGTTTTAAGACATAATATTACTATTTTTTAAATTTTATTATAATATTTAAATCATTAAAACTATGCTTCTATATCAATATTTTCACTCGTATGTATTAATTTACGAAACAAAAATACTATTTCAGTTGCTTATAAATTGAAAATTTCTAACAATTCAATTGGTAGAAAGAATAAAACAATATGTATATTTAGTATGTTATTAAATGTTTATGAATAAGTAAATGTAGAAATTCAATTTTTTTATTTCTATCTGAATTCGATGTTTTTGAGCAATTTAAGTTTATTTAATTTAATATTGCACCAGTGATAAAAACATATTTTTTCAAATACAATTAAACAATGTATGAAAGTTAAAAAAATGGCATATATTAATTGGCATTAAAGGGTTATATTAATAATTTGAATACATAAAATTTGTAATTCATTATTAAAATTACAAATGATAAAATTGAGATGAACTTTGTTCTATTCTTTCATGTATTTTTATATTCAATTTCACTTAAATCATTTTCATTCTTATAATCTTAATATTTTTTATTTATAATCTATTTCTAACTGTCTTTGAAAGTCGTAAATAAAAATTAACTCATAGCTTTGAATACACTTAATTATGCTTGATATTTATTTTAATATTCAAATATATTATTAATCAATACTTTGTGGTCACCCTATATACAGATCTTGGGTTCTAGCCACGATATTGTACGTGTTCTTTGTTCAATTTGTGCGTTTTCAAGTTATATTCGTTTCGAACGTGTGTCCCAAATATGACCATCAAATATTTAACATCGCTTTTACCTCCTCTTCAATATTCAACCTTTCAATTTCACATCAATATTTGAATACAATTAATATTCAAACGCAGTCTGGGGCGCGTGAAGTATAGATAAAATTATACATATTTCAGGGGTCAAATGTGGTTTTAAGAATCAATTTTTTTTCAACTGTGAAGGGTGCTTATTATCGTTTAAAACATCTGATGTTTCCGGTAGGTTAACCTGTTAAAAAGTTAATTCAGGTCAGGTCAGATGAATGCGCCGCTAAGCACTATCATAAATTATTGGCGAACACTCTTATCTTCATCCCCCCGTACCCCCATAAAATATTATATTATTTCAATAAGCTTCACATCTTATACGACATTAAAAAAAGAATATTCCAATGTGCGCATGTTATGATTTTTTTTAAATCTGTAACATAAACTATTTACCTCTACTAAATATTGCACATGGCATTTATATAAAATATACATTTATTTAAAATTCATATCAAATATAAATAAAAAGGTCACAAAATCAAAAACTTTCACATCCAATTCGATTCAAAAGTGGAATAAAACAATTTATGATATTTTGATAGTCAAATTTTAAAACTTTGGTTTAAGACAATCCAATATTACCAATTTTTGAAAAAAAATACTTTAATTTTTTTAAAGTTTATAATTTGGGACTCTTTGATTCTGATCCACTTATTATAATATAATTATTCTAATTAGTTGTATTTTTAAGTATGATGTTTTAGAAACAACAAGAGTAATACGTGAATATTAGAAAACAACCCCCAATTAAAAATATATTAATTACTCTATCTATCTATATATCTATATTTAATCAAAACTATTCCTCGAAAGGACTTTTGAGTGATTAATTTAACCGTAGTTAGAGAGGAATAGATCTCAGAAGTCATCTTGTAAATCTAGATGCAGAAGCTTTCCTCGTGAAATGGAGTGCACTTTCAGAACCCAGATACTTGTCTGACACTTTTAACTCCGAAATACTACCCTGTTTTACCATGTTTACTTAAAAATTGATATAAATGTTTGAAAAAAGGTGCAAAAATAACCTTACAGATCGTTTCAAATAAATGTTATAATTTTTATGCCACATTTACATCGAAGATGTAAGTCGGATTGCCTATATACTAGTACAGAATCAACAAATGTATTATGAAGTTATTTATTATTATTCCATTAAACTGTAATGATAAAACAAACTGAACTTGATTTTTAGTATGCAAATAATTGACGCATATATCTATGAAATTTTTATTTCCTGTTCAATAAAAACTTTTTATAGTTTGAAATTCATGAAATGCATCTTGGACGCGGTGCCGTGAAAACTTTTATTCACAATGACGTTTAGTATTATTTCATGCCAAATTTAAATATTGATCACGAATGCAAACATCGGTTTAGAATTATGTATGTATTTTTTCACACATATAGGTATCAGAAATAGGTCATCGAAATAATTTATTTGTTATTTCCCAAGCAAGCGAGTGTGACACCGCAAGATATTCACCCCTTTCGAAAAGTTTAGTTGTAGTTTTTAAGCCGCAGATGCTAAAATGTAGGGTGTTTGGTGTCGAAAATGTTTTATTCGGTCGTCTTCACGCAGATATCCATATTTTAAAATACTTTTCAGAAGACAATGTCTATTTTAGTTATTAATATTGAATGTTACTCATTTTTTAAGCGTTGGAGTTTCACACATCCACCCTTTTGTGTAAGTGGATTGAATTCCATATTTCGGCGAAAGCTTCTTAAATTAGTTTCGTCGCTTCCGTTTTCGTCAAACACTTTTGATCGTTTCTCAGTCTTATTATTAATCTTATCTGAGGCGTCGATAACGCACAAGTGGATGAAGACACCCCCTGCCGCCCCCCTAAGGGTACACAATCACAGGGTGGAAGGTTTTATTCTTGTTTGTGACCTTCATCTTCGCACTGATTCGATTCTATGAAATTCTTTATTCAATTATTACAATTCTTGCTTGTAATCTCTTTTGAGATCATCACGTTATTAAGGATATTTTAGTAGAAAAACACAGGAAAACAAACAACACCATTGTATAAGATTTATTATACGGAAGTGTAATCGTTGACACGAGTAATAAAACAAGTTGTGTTATTCAATAAAAATAATGTTTTATAATATCGATCCATTGTGTATATTAATACAATTTGAAGCTCGTGTTTTGCGTTTATTATTATTTTGCGTTTATTGCCTGATAGCCGTTTGATCTGTAACAGTAATTTTGTGCGTTTTTTGGTTGGAGGTGCAATAATATACGAATATCCAAGATGTTTTTGAAATTTTCCCAGCAATCGTGATCGTTATAGCGAGTTGTAGAGGTTGGACACATATTGTAGAACCCCTTCTCTGTTACATAAGAGCGTCCTCTGAATCGCCCTCACCCCTCTTGTAATAATAGTAGAAGGCTCGATGCTGGCCTATATTATTCTGTCTCTTAACTGCCCTCTATAGCCCATAAACCGGAAATAGTTGGTTGACAGTTATAACCGTTTACCGACAGATGACTTCCGGCGTATACTATAGACCTCTTGCGTCTCGCCGACAAACCATTATGTTGCGAACTTTTCCTAAAAGCTTCGGAAAAGCTTCCAATAGATGGCGCCGCAGTAGAAGAAAATTAAATTCAATATTTCCATATAAATAAAAATACAATTTTAATTAAAATAACAACAAATAAACACATAAAAATAATTTAATTGCACAAGAATTGTGCTATCACCAATATTAACAATAACAACATGCATTATTGACAAAAATACTTTACTACCTTTTACTATTTTATACAAATTAAATTACACATTTTATTTACATACTGCAATACATAAATTGGTCTGTAAATTTATCTAGCACTTCATTTAAGACAAATTGATTAGTGATATCGTAACATAATATGAGTAACACTAAGTGTGAATAATGAAATAATGATCCCTAACTATTGAGTAATAATTAAGGATTAACTTACTAAAACTTCTCTCTGAGAGAGTTAATGGGTAGGATGATGAGAATGACATTTTTTTTATTTATCTTCTACTTTTATATTTAAAAATGTGTATGAAGTCATTTGAGTAAAGCTTGGGATTCCTAGGCGTGCGTCGCCGTAAACGTACACCGTAAAGACGGTAATAGAGTTGCTTTTCTGTAATTTTGATCGGTTTTTTGTTTATAAGTGCCTCACCCGAGGCTCAGACGAAGCTTTAACTAACAAAAAACCGATCATAAGTGTAGCTAAGTAACTCTACTATCGTATTTACATTGACGTATGCCTGGGAATCTTAGACTTAGTTTGTAATACCCTGTTAATTATAATCAGGCTTGTTTTTGTTTAAAACTAAATACATAAATAAAATAATAGATACCCTTTTGTCCAATCGTGTATTAGAAATATTTTGATATGAAAATCGTCTTCAAAAATAGAAGATGAACAAAAGGCTGTCGAAGCTAATTAAAAATGGTGCCACATCGGCAGAAACAAAACCAGCTCATTTGTATCATGAAAAAATAAGTATAAAACCAGAAAGAGAGTTCTGAAAAAGGAAGGTCCGGAAAGCAGCCTTCATCCAGTGTTCGAGTTGAAAACAATGGCTTCTTCCAAAGCGCTTTGACTGCCAAAGACACCTAAAATCCTATACATATATATGAAACACTATATTTTAAATATGTATTTTCATTGGTTTCAGGACACAGTATGGCCCCAGAATATTGGCTCAATTTGCAAAGAAGGTTGTCGTTGTCAGTATTGTGTCTTTTGGCCTCAACACTTCATGTCACAAGTGGTAAGTCCATTTTTTTATTAATACTACAATATTGTAATGAAATACAATTATCACGTCCCTTGAAATCAAAACCGCTATTGTAAAACGTTGTATTGCGGTAACGAATGAATATAATATAAGGAAATTGGATCAAAAAAGGCAAAAATTACAAGGATATTATTTAACGGTAGGAAAAAATGCTTCAGTTAGGTTAGGTTTTTTTTCTATTTTAGGATATACATATATTAATAATATTATTAATTTAAAAAAATGTAATTTTTTTAGTAAAAATATTCATATTAAGGTTTGGATAAATAAAACAATTTATTAGTGGTTTGGTTTGGAAAGAAAAAAATGCTTCAGTTAGATCAGTTCTCACGTGTTTCAGTTCTAAAATTTAAGTATATTTCATGCAAATTAAATTTAGCTGAAATGTGATCATTTTGTTGATTTACTTTTTTTTAATATAATAATAATATATACATAATTGTCTAAGTGTGTGTATGCTATATGTCTGTACGGATCCATCCCTCAACCATCAGTGTTACCAGATGGAAGAATAATATTTTACTACAATTAATACACATTTAAAATATCGAAGCGGGTATTTTAATAATAATAATATTAAATATAGATAGAATATTTAAAACATCATTTAACATATTAAATGAGACTTTTAACAAATAGTAAAATGGTCCTATTTGACCGGCAACTAATGTAGATTCATCCATTATCTATAACACATTTCATGTCTCTGTCAATAGAACGTATTGTATAAACTGTTACATTCTATATATTATATTCCAACGGAGTGACGCATGACAGGCAGTGTTACCAGATAGAAAAATAATATTTTATTACAATTAATACATATCTAAAATCTTTAAGCGGGTATTTTAATTATAATAATATTAAATAATGCATAATAAATGACAATTCTCAAAAAACAGTATTTATCAGGCGACTCGCTTTTTAAATATTGTGATGGGTGTTGCCATCATATGAAAACAGTATTAAATTATTTTATTTTTAATTAACTTTGAAAATTCAAACATGTTCTAAATGAAAAAAATCAACAACTTTTTACCGTCCTATTAAAAAAACCAAGCAGAACATCAAAAAATATTAAAAAATTGAATATTTCAATTAAAATCACCCCAGTATATTCATAATAGTAACGCAAAGTGACCACAAAAAGTTTAGTAATGCCGGTTTAGTGGTCGCACGAGATTGTGCAAAGTCAAGCGGGGTGGCTGGTGATGCTGAAGGATGGGGGCGGTCCTGAAGGTGGCCAAGGGGGCGGTGGTGTTTCAGGATGATAGTATGGGTCGTACTCCTAGCAGTTGAACACCCCCAGATCAATATTTCATCCTACCAAATACAAAAACCGACCACAAACGACAATGACAGTTTTTTTAAAACACTTACTTGTAGTGCCGATAGAGATATATAAAAATTAACTGCAAAAAAAATCATTAACCTAATTCAAAAACAAAATAATCTTTGAAAGAATGTTTTATATTTCAGATAAACATGTATTATTTGATATAATTCCGTGTGGTCGGGCGAAATTGTCTATTACGCCAAATTGAAAAGAGATGGACCTTTTTTTGCCATCCTGAATAAAATATCGCACACGATCTAAATGACTTAATTATATATATATATATATATATATATATATATATATATATATATATATATATATATATATATATATACGTACAATTATACACGAGTTATATAATATTCTTTTAATGGGAAACGTGAGGGTTGAGGTGCTTTTTTAATGATTCCTTGTGTGGCTACCCTTCAATTTCCGCACCCGAAGAGAGAATTCTCCACACACTCTTTTACACCTGTATAATATATATATAAATAATATAAATACATTAGACAGCTGTCAGGTAAAAAAGAGAACGGGTCAGCTTTGATATCTTTCCCAATAATAATACAAGTAGAAACCCTTCAAGGATAAAAATATTTTAATTATTTACGCTCACTCTAAAAATATGTGGGATAAATTCTATTATAAAAAGCTTATTTCATTTTATATAAACAAGGTGTATATTCAATTTAATAAATATAATATGAATTGAATTAACGTATTAGCGTTTTAAATATTAATCAGTTAAAATTCCATGTTTTACAGAATATTTTAATACTTAAATTGACAATATATTTATACACACATAGTTTTATTGGATTTATTCATTTATAAAATATTTAAATTACCTTTACTTAATTGTGGTATTATGAATGACAATTTAAATAGTCTAGTATTTTAGTAGGAATAGTATTTTTGTCAGCCCTGAAAATGGCCTCGGGGTGTTTTTTCAGGCGGCTTCAGCAAAAATGATGTTCGGACAAGAGGGGCGGAAGCGTCACGTAAATATCGTTTAAACGAATAATCATCATCATACACGCCACGTAATATATATTATTTTATTTATATACATATGGAGTATTAGCTGAAAAGGATCTTTAAAGCTCCTTTGATGGACAGCCGACTAAATGTGAGCCTTATAGTAAAAAGAGCTAACTAAAAAGTCTTTAAGACCGCTTAAGCTCATCCGTTCCATTCTGAAAGTACGCGTTTATTTTTAGAATATTCTACCTTTTTTTAATGATTTATTATATCATACTATTTATACGCTCTATTAAATCGATTATTTGTAAATATATTCTTTTATACGATAATTTAAAAAAGAGCATTTTCACGAGACCTCGAAAGGTGGTCTTCAAAATACTGAATAAAAATTTGGACTCATTATTTTAACACTATATAATTTTTCATTTGAAAGTACTCAGATTATTTTCTATGGAACTTCACCAAAGCGTCAATATAATCTGTATTGATTTTAAAATTCAATTATTAAACTAACCTGGAAAATGAGTCACTCTTTTAAAAAATAAAAAGTAATTTCTTACTTCATTTAAGAAAATATTTATTTATTTATTAAAATAAACTCCACAAGGAGCTTTCTTTGAGAGTTATTTAGACACAATAACGTGTTAATTAATTATCTGTCGGTGATCTTAACTATTACTAGTTACACAGGTCATCGATTTAATAATCAGTATTTACCTTACAATACAGGAAATCAGAGTAAGCCTGGACCAAGGACGATCGATCGGAATTTTATTAATATTATTCTTAATCTTCCAGTCGTACTAACCGATCAAATCAATTAAAAAAAAATTCTTGAGTGGGATTTGAACCACTGACTACGCTTTACACTTAAAAATCTTCAATTGTTCGTTTATTCTGAAAATTAAATTCGGTTGGCTTAGTAAAAAAAATCAATTAAACCTATTAAGCTTGCTGTTGAATTACAATAAACATATGTAAGTTATATTTTTTTTAAAACATAACATTATTTCTTACTATTTTTACGGATTAATTACTGTTTATTATACGTGAGATTTGATTGAGAATGCTATTTATATATATATATATATATATATATATATATATATATATTTGATATAGAAAGGTTGTCGCAAATTCATCTAAGAGGCACTCAATAGATTTCCCCGGAGAGGAATCATCGATTGAAAGCTGTCGGATATGAAATATGTCAGTCGTTTATCAGGGGAAAATCTCTGATATTGGCGTATTAAAATAGTGATGTAGATAGATTATTAAAGGTGGTGAGATACTTGAAGATGGAGTGGTTTTCAGGAGAGCAGGCCAGGGTCAGACCTGCAGCATCAGAACACTCCTCACTTGACCTCGTTTATATCACCGTACATATTATATTTGACTTTAACACATTTCTGCTGCATGTGGGGAAAAAATATATCTAAGATCCTTTGAACGACTTTCGAGAAATACGTGTCTGGAATTAATTTCAGCTGAACAACCTTACGTCGTAGTCTCGTGTAAGATTTCAGGTGGTTATGATTGCTCCTGGTAAACACGAATGTAGGCTTTCTATTCAACACGATCTCAATATTATTTCCACTCGATATTGCATTCGATGGAATGAACCACTCCCCTTCATAATAGAAAAATATCTGTATGAAAAAAATATCATTTTTATATAAAAATGTCTAAGGTGTGTGTGTGTTGTATGTCTGTACGGATCCATCAACCATCAGTATTACCAGATGGAAGAATAATATTTTATATAATTATTTTACTACAATTAATAATTATTTAAAATCTTAATGAATAATTAATTTCATAATAATATTAGAGATATTTAATAATGCATAATAAATGACAATTCTCAAAAAACAGTATTTATCAGGAGACTCACTTTTTAAATATTGTGATGAGTGTTGTCATCATATGAAAACCGTATTAAATTATTTAATTTATAATTTACATACTTTGACAACATATTCTGAATGAAAAAAAAACTGATTACCGTCCTATTAAAAAACCAAGCAAAACATGAAAAAACATTAACAAATTGAATATTTCAATAAAAATTACCCTAGTTTTTATATATTATGCTATTGCATTGTAGAAGAATGCTCACCGAAACAGTGATTATTATATTTTAATATTCTCAGTATGCAATAATATAACTTCTTATAAAAGATTTAGTCTTGATAGTGAGTATTTTTCTTTGCGAAAATACAATATGGGGGAGATTATTTCCGTCGAATGTGAAAAATGACTGACTTCCCTTATCTAACGTATTATGATAAATACGTCATATAAAATCTGTCTTTAGTTTTTTATTTAATTTTTAAAATAAAAAGACAAAATTGACGCCTGAAATACCGCGAATGCCGATGATTGCTTATGGTATGAAATAGAATTTTATTATTTATATCTACAATAAGTTCTATTAACGTCCGAAAATAATAAAAGTGTTACTCTAAAATTGTTAACACTTGAAAACCTGTTTTTCCATCGTCTTGCCCGAGGTTTGCTAATAAGGGCCGTTCACGGTATATATTAATACTGAAACTTTCTTTAGATTTTCTTTTTACAAAACAATGTTTAGATAAATAACTGACACTTTATTTTACGCTATTTTGTCTGAGTTTATTAAGGAAATATTTGGCGTCTAATAAGATGAAATTTATTAGATAATAAAACGAGTTACTACATGAAATATTAGTTTATATTAAAGATTCAATGCAAAAGGCTGTAAATTGCAGCTAACCCGTTGAAAGTAGAAAGTCTAAAGAGGATTACTAACTTGCAATTTAAACTTAGTCCCTTGCGGGTTAGCATCCTTAAACTTGTCCTTTCAAATTGCCTTTTAAAATACTCATATATAGAATAGAATGTAACCACATTAAATTCACTAAAACAAAACCCAGCTTCATTTTAAACCTGCAAAATTACACACTTGTTTGTTTTTAGATAAATTGTTTTGTGTAGAAAAAATAAACCCATAAAAAGCCCGAATGAAGGCTAAATTTCCTGCCGTAAACATTCTATGTACTGTTTATTATTCGGTGTAAAATAAACATGTTGTTTTGAAACGAAACATCTCTAGTGTATAGAGATTATACGAAAATGATTAACTATTTTTTTGGATTAAATTCATCATGACTACATAATCATAAAAACAACAATTAATTCAAACAAAACGAAGCGACATAAAGACTTTTTTGATGGGTTAGGTTGCATTTTTCATGGATTTATGTATTATAAAATATGAAATACATCACATATCGAATTCACAAGGTGACCAATTATTTTTTTAGTAAAAATATATATCTATATATATATTTCTAAGGTGTGTGTATGTTGTATGTCTGTACGGATTCCTCAACTATCATTGTAACCAGATGAAGAATAATATTTTATATAATTATTTTATTACAATTAATACAAATTTAAAATCTCGAAACGGGTATTTTAATGATAATTATATGAAATTAATTTCAAAATAATATTAGAGATATTTATATTCTCAAAAGACATTGTTTATCGGGAAACTCGCTTATTAAATATTGTCATGATTGTTGTCATCATATGAAAACCGTATTAATTTTTTTTACTTATAATTTAAAGTAAAAATGAAATCAAAATAGAACCGTTCTATTAAAAAGCCAAACAGAACACAAAAAAACATTAACAAATTGAAAATTTCAATTAAAATTAACCTAGTTACTGTAATAATTCCTAAATACTATGTTACCAAAAAAACATTAAATTTAATCTTTTTAACAAAGCATTAAATTTCGTTCTTATTCATATTAGATTTATAATCTGATATTTATATTTTTTTAGTTAAAAAAATATAAATATTAGTGTGGCATGTTATTTTCTTCAAATAATACACAAGGATTGTTAATATTTCAAAGAGAGGCTTGAATCATCAAAGGACTGCTTAATCGATGAGCATTTCGAGTATTCCTTATAAAGTGTAGTAACCTTGTAAAATCCTTCGTTTGTGAATAATGTAAATTTACAGATTTTAATAATAAATATTGTGTTTGAACTATTTTATCTTAGAAATGCACTTAAAGCCCGCATCTTAGATGCTATTTCCGTGATTAGACAGTCGATGGATCAAAAGACTCTTCATGAAAGCGTATATTTTCAGCGACGTGGTTAATTTTTGAAGCGACTGAAAACAGGTCATATCGGTTGGGAAATAATTGACTCACAGTGAAAGTTCGTAATTAGGCAAAACTTCAATTGTGTTTCGAAAAGCTTAATTAGAGGTAAACAATTGAAGTTTTTTTACGAACTTTCACTGTTCAATTATTTCCCTATGATTTTTCAGTCGGTCGCTGAAAATCATGACTATATCGGGGGGATAAATAACGTCTTGATGAATGAAGCATAATCGCAGTCTTCCGTAACGAAAGAATGGCCTACTTATTCAATTTACTTCGTATAGTACCATTGGAAATAATACTGGCTTAAGAACAACTTAACTATTTATTCCCTCAAAAAATATTGGCGTCTGATTCGTTGATGCACATTTGAAAGATATAATTGAGAATATATTTACATACTTTGCGATTTTGATATCTACACTGGAACTGTAGCACTACACAATTATTTTTTAATATATTATGCAAACTAAGAAGGAATATATTTGAAGATAAAAAGAGGCTTTTGATGAAGCGAGTTGACGTCGCGACGGTTGAAGCGAGAGTGACGGTGGCCATTATACAGACACATACATACATAGAACTACCCCTACCACTTACACCCCTACCATGATCATCACACTAGTAGATACTTTACTAGCTACTACTATTTAAAAAAAATTACTAAAAAAATAATTGGTCACCTTGTGAATTCGATATGTGATGTATTTCATATTTTATAAGCTTATAAGCATAATATTGCATCTTTCCCAAATACATTATTTTGATACGTTTTATTTCAAAATGTTTAAAATTGTGGCTTTTCCACAATGTACATAAATTTTATTCTCAATAATAATACGTCTTTATGTCAAATTTGAGCCATGATCTATTTGGAACAACTAACAATCAATAATTAATTATACTAAAAAATATGTACAACAGCTTTCTGTGGGATCCCAAATAAATACCCGTTAATAATATTGATCCTTAATCGCATTTAATAATTATATCTTTTAGTTCACTGACTAATTATTACTATTTTCTAACAAATCGATGGATATATTTTCAAATTACAGTTTACAAAGAGAGAAGAAAACTTATTGGAATATTTATTGATAATACTTTTAGGAAAATAAAGGTTTGGCATTTTATTTAACATGTAAAATTTCAAGGTATTAATAAAGATATAATTGTTATATTATTATATTTTTTTGTAAATACGTCTTTTTTATTTATTTTTAAACGCCAACTGAGATTATTAAAAATAGAGAAAAAAATGTCTGTATTAAAAAAAAGTATTTTAATATAAAATTTTGTATAAATATGAGAAATTATTTATCTAATGAAATATCGATAGTATTTAATTACCCATAAAATCAAAAGACTCTAATGAAACAATTTCAGCGTTTACGATTTAGAAGAGACTAAAAACAGGTCATATCGGTGGATACTAATTAACTAACAATCAATTTATTAAGTCTGTTAAAGGTTTTCCTTACTTTTTTTCTAAACATTAATAAATTTTGAGTCGCCCAGAACTTAACTTGCTTAGACTATTGTATTTTTGGTATTTATTAAAATTTACCTTATGGCTATTGATAATATAACTAAGCTAATAACTTTTATTTTACATTTATATTATACGCATAAATTGTTTTAATATAAGATTTACATTAACAAACAATATTTTATAATAATAATTAAATATTAAAATAAAAAAAATAAAGCAGTTTTATATGACGTATTTATCAAATACGTTATTAACAATCCATTTGTCACATTCGATTAAATAATTGTATTTTTCAAAAAAAATATACTATCAGACTAAATCTTTTATAAGAAGAATTTATTGCATTGAGAATATTAAATTTAATCACTGTTTCGGTAGCATTATTTAGCAATTAATTATAAAAACTAGGGTAATTTTATTGAAATATTCAATTTGTTAATGTTTTTTCATGTTTTGTTTGGTTTTTTAATAGAACGGTAATCATTTTTTTTTCATTTATGTACTTGTAAATTATAAGTAAATAATTTAATACGGTTTTCATATGATGACAACACTCATCACAATATTTAAAAAGTGAGTTCCTGATAAATAATGTTTTTTGAGAATATAAATATCTCTAATATTATTTGAAATTAATTATTCATTAAGATTTTAAATTTATTAATTGTAGTAAAATAATTATATAAAATATTATTCTTCCATCTGGTAATACTGATGGTTGAGGATCCGTACAGACATACAACACACACACACCTTAGAAATATATATAAAGATATTTTTTTCATACATATTTTTCTATTATGTGGTTCATTCCAATATGCAATATCGAGTGGAAATAATATTGAGATTTGTTGAATAGAAAGCCTACATTCGTGTTTACCAGGAGCAATCATAACCACCTGAAATCTTACACGAGACTTATACGTTCGGTTGTTCAGCTGAAATTAATTCCAGACACGTATTTCTCGAAAGTCGTTCAAAGGATCTTAGATATATTTTTTCCCCACATGCAGCAGAAATGTGTTAAAGTCAAATATAATATGTACGGTGATATAAACGAGGTCAAGTGAGGTTGTTCTGATGCTATGCAGGTCTGACCCTGGCCTGCTCTCCTGAAAACCACTCCATCTTCAAGTATCTCACCACCTTTAATAATCTATCTACATCACTATTTTAATACGCCAATATCAGAGATTTTCCCCTGATAAACGACTGACATATTTCATATCCGACAGCTTTCAATCGATGATTCCATCTCCGGGGAAAATACGAGTGCCTCGAGATGAATTTGCGACAACCTTTCCTATCAAATATATAATATATATTATAATATATGATATATATAAATAGCATTCTAATCAAATCTCACACGTTTTTGTGCCAAAAAATGTAAAATTGTATAAGACTTCTTGAATGGTTTTTGGGGCGTATATAAATAAATAGCTTTATTCTTAAATCTTGTTGAGACATTCTTATTTATTAGAGTGAAGTTATAATCGATTTATTTTTTAATAGATTCTAAATTAAATTATTTTATTTTGTGTGATGGATTAACTTTTTTTTAATATAATATGTACAATGCATACAAGTTTTCTTAATAATGTATACATTTTTTGTGCCCCATAAAAACACAAAACAACCCATTCATATTCTCCACCATCTACGTGATGAATTAACACGTTAAAAAAACATATTTTTTTATTTACGGTTTTATTTTTTATATATATTGTATTGTAATTTATACTCTTTTAAATATTTTTTGCAATGCTCTTAAAAATACCTAAATTCTACATACATAATAATATTTTCATGCTATCAATCCAAATAAAGAGACATTTGTTTTTTAATGTGCGTAGCGTAAAATCAATTTTACGGATAATTTATTATAATGATGCGATGCTCTATTTTTAAATATATTTATAAAAATGCTCTTTAAATAACCTTCGAATTTAAATTTAATATTTTATGTGTGTCTATGAGCGTCGTCAGATAATGTGTGAAAATCTCTCCCATTCACCGAAAGACGACCGAAATCCCTTATTGTATTCGACAAAAGAACGACCCGGTTTTGCACGTGTCAATGAGAAAAATCAAAAGATCACTAGTATTGATCTAGAATAAATGTAGTATTTTATAAGTCAGATTGAATGCAATCTTCTTTTATGTGATCTAAAAATATTATAGTCCGTGTATCGTTTCTGATACTTCTTTTTATGACCATTCGATTTTAGGTATAAAAATAGAATGTAGCCTCTCTTCAATATATTGTACTTCTCTTATATATAAATCTGGCTCATTTTTCATACTAAAAATAACGGTTCAAATAGTAATCCTTTGTATTTGTTGAGAGAGATTACGATAATTTAATTCAAAAATAGTATTTGTAATGGAAAATGATAATGCTTAAGTCTTCTTTGCAGATAAGATTCTCTTTTGAGGCTTTTGAGACACAATGTAACCGAGTTTTGTATTGAATCTTGTATCAAAACAAACAGTACAATTTTGTAATGGATATTTGAATAGGCTTATCGTGTAATTATTATTCAAGTCCCCTGCCATGTTTTTTCTATAAATTCCTTAAATTTAAACATTAAAAGAAGAGCTCAAAAGGGTGGAGCGATGTTTTAACTGAATAAAATTTCAACCAATACATAATTGTTCATTTAACTATTGCGCACTTGTTTTTCAACCTTCAAGAATATCAATCTTGTATTTAGCAAATCTAAATAATATATTCTGAGCGGTTTTCTAAAGGCTTTTGTTAAGGATGTCCGATTGTTTGACTGCATAACAAAGACTTTTCTCTTCAATTGTGGACCCGAGGTCGTCTAATTACTTTAATTATTATAAATAGAACTGTAAATATGTACATAATGTTTAGCTCTTAAGATGTTTCGTTCCAGATACGCGTTAATTTAACGATCTAAATGTATAATTTATCGCTTTTCGAGGAGTTGAGATACTCGTAGTCCGATTAATAATGTATTATCGTAAAAGTGCTATAAAAACACCCCGCCATATAAATATTGCGTATTAAATAAAAAATAATTAAAATTTAATTTTTGTTAAGTAAAAATGCGTATGGGTTATGTGTGTAGTTTTATATTTGTAAACATCCTTTCATACAGTTTTCATAACACTGACGAGTGAAACGTAAAGCTCTTAACGCATAACGGTAAAAAATAATATCCATGGTATATTTTCTCGTTGATCGAGTTATTTTTTGAGATTTGATAATAGCATTCCTGATCATATAATAATTTGAATAAATATGAGAAGAATGGTGTGGGGAAAGAGCCATTCGACAATCTCTCCGCATTTATTATTCATCTGGTTAAAGTGGCTTCGCACTTTATGTAAAGTGACTTTAATTCTCCAACGAAAAGGTGGATTTATTTCCGAATAAATTTCGAATCCACGAGTGGGGTAAAAATACATTTGAAAATTATCTAACATGAATATGAATCATCGCGATAAGACACGTTCCAACTTATTTGGTTAACGATTAAAATGATCGGGTAAATTGAATATGTCGTTGTGAGTTTGCCGATGTGGATATAATTATTTTTGGGGTCAGGTCGATGAGGGTGGTTTTGGAGCCACTTCATCCACCTTTTCCACCCTTAACAACGTTCAAGGTTTCATTAGCCACGATATCAGTCATCCGATAATCTGACGATATTATTGAACTAATCAGAAGTCAACAGAACATTTATTATTAAATTCATCGGCTCTTAGATTAAAATTTATAAATTAGTTTCGTATTGGGTCATGTTCAGCAATCATAGAATTAATAAAATAGAAGTAGGAGGACGGATAATATTTGCTCATTATATTAAGAAACCCAGTATTGGGGCTGTAACCATAAACAAGAGATAATACCGCAATCAACATTATTATTTCCAGAAAATAACTACTTTAGAAATTTTATCGGTATCGGTATTAGACTTGATAAATATATTGTTAAATAATATATTCATTATATGCATGGGGATTTATCATCTTCTTTTATTTGTATAAGCCATTCAGATATTTAATATATCAGAGCATAAAGAAAGTCAGGCGGGCTACAAAACACAAAATAAACTTCTTTAGTTAGTAATGGAGATTAATATAAATAGAATCCCGATGAATTGACATGATCCAGACTTATTCTGATATAATGATAAAAAAATAATGGCTTTTTAGAGATATTACTCGTGTCTAGAATGGTTAGCCAAAATAGGGTTGAAAAAAATGTAGTGTCGTTTATAATTTTCTGTGCCAGAAAATGGCATTGTAACTAGGATAACTATAAAAATAATAATGGTTTTTAGCTAAATTTAATATCATGTTTGACCTGCTCTTTTATTAATATTAAAAATAATATTTTTCGACGATGGTATTATTCTTTGTCGTCGAATAGAGACTAGGTGCTCGAAACAAATCTCAAATGCCAAGTGTCTCCTATTTGAATTGAGGACAATGGCATGGCGAAGTTCAATGGAAGAAAATTTTTCGCTCCATTTGAAGCTTGTTTCCAAATTTAACACGACACAGCCAAATAATAAATTTTCAAAGAGTTTGAGAAAAGGTTTCAGAGTACTGCTCCATCCGGCCTTAAGGACTCTCAACTCTTCGACATCGATTCTCGGATAAAAGACGACATCGGATCTTCTCTACGATTTCAATATTCTTAATAATAAATCCAAGGTGCAGCAAATAAAAATTCATCTCGAACGTCCAAAAATAAAGCCGAGTGGATTTGAATGCATTCGTGGAGCTTATATTGAAATTTGAATTGTCAAGAGCTTCTCCAATTATTTTCATCGCTCAAACAATTACAATCAAATATCTGTAGTACTTTTTTAATTCGTACGCTTTAAACGAATAAAACATATTTTAACGTACAACATTCAACCATAATATTTATTAAAAAATATCTAAAAAAATACGTGGTATTACACATTTAATCGCTTTGTATAAAATATTTTGATTGTTTTAATTAAAATACGTATTGTTTTTATATCCCAGATCTGTCAATCATCAAATTTGAAGTTAGTTGACAGCTTTCAATCAAAACTATATCTTCTTTCGACAGTTAATTTAAATATGTTCACATACAACATGTCTTTTATTCAAGTTAAAATAATTAAATGTTAAGAATGGTACATTAAATGTAACACCACAACCTTCATTAATGGTCCAAGTCTCCTAGTTAATATTTTCAGTTTTTAATTATTATTTTTAAAAAATGAGAATCCTGCGTATTTAATTATTAGGTGATACGTCATAGAATTCATGAAACAACAATAGTACGTAAACAAGAACATAACCGCAAACGGCAAATACGTTCAGCGACCTTAGGCGTTATGACAGCATACATGTTATTGTTTATTCATTTAAGCTTGATCTTGGAAATGAATTTTGTTTTTGTTATTCTATGATGACATCATATATTCATTCATTATAATAACCGAAGATTCACAAACTGTCATAATAAATTATTTTATTATAATTAATTATTTTTTTAATGATCGTACTGGCATTACATAATTATAATAAAAATATTTTAGTTTCAATTAAAAACAACTTTTATATGTAAATTATTTTAAAAACATATTTTTATTATATATTATTTTATATATTTTTATTAAAACATATTTTTATTATATATTATTTTAAAAACATACATATATTCAACTCATATGCTGAGTTTTTTTAAATAATCCTATAAAAGCAATAGTCATAATCATATAGATATTATATTAGACAAAGTGGTCAATTGAACAAGTCTAGTGTCGTAGTAAAGCCTTCGACAGATTTCAATACTTCTTTTTGAGGTTGTGGCTTTGAGAAGGGTATTTCAAAGGAGAATATAAATTGGGCGTCTCATCAAAAAGAATGTGAATCGAACAAGTTTCATCCTAAAGAATATAATAATAGACTATTCGATAATATACCTAAATATCTTGCAGAGAATTTCAATTGAGTGGATGTAGATTTTTTTTAAAATAAAATAAGTACTTATTATAAATGTTAGTTAAGGTAAAACTATGGTTCGGTTACATTATATTTGTCAAATTATTTTGATCGTATGATCAGAAAATTTCAAACGTCGTTTTTCTTATCTGGATGGAGATTTTCTACAAGCGTCTGTTAATGACAGTAAAATTTTGTGAGTAAACACTGACATGACATCTTGAATCCGTGATTTGAATGTAAAAATGGTCGTAAATACAACAATTTTCTTTAACAATGTGTGGGCTTGTATAATATCTTTGTCGTATTCCGTCGTATGAAACCCAATCAATTTAAAAAAACCAAAAATTGTCTTGTTATATGTTGTTACGGAAAAAAATACTTGATGAATAAATGATGCACATTTGAAGGTATAATTGAAAGTGGCCTGTAAATGATACATTTTTTATCAAATTTGTTTGTCAGACTATGTTTCAATCAATCAACAGTATGAGAAATTAATTGATTTTTTCATGTAATATAATATAATTTACTTTAATTGGAACATAGTATGATAAATGTCTCCAATATATTAGAAAGCCATACAACAAATTTTATAGAAAACTATTTTAATATGAATTTAGTTTTTCTGATGATTGCGCATGAAACTTTTATTGTAGCTGAACGAAATTTAATAAATATGTATTTCTACTTAAATTAAACTGAGTACCGATGCTATTTCGTGAAATGAGTAGGTACGTTACCGCCGATAAGAATGCCAGAAAACTGGATGTTTAAATATCAAGATGGCAGACCAAGCAGACGAGTCTGACAGTCATATTCAGTAAAATGCATAAATAATAGCTGTCACTCTTACTTGATTAAATTTTCAGTCAAAATGACGAATTACCGGTTGTCACTGTCAGTCTGACAGCTGGATTCCTTGGTTGTAACAGCTGTCACTATCAAATTCAACTATTCCAGCTGTCAAAACCAAGTAATACAGCTGTCAGACTGACTGTGACAACTAGAATTCACCATTTTGACAGATGATTTAATGAAGAGTGACAGCTATCATGTATGCATTTTACTGAATACAACTGTGAGTGAGACAATTAGTTTTTCCTTTCATCTGTTTAATCCGCCATCTTAATATTTATCATCCACTTGTCGGGCCTTCTAAATATTGGCGGTGCAGAATATACATACATTTCTAAATTTCTTAGTTTGATATTTAAACACCGTTCAGTTGTATGGCCTACTAATATATCGGTGGTAAAATTGGATAGTTTACTAGCCTCTTAAGGCCGGTTTCTTCAACGCGTGTGAAATTTCGAGCTCGTGTCACTCGACGACTTACGCGAAAAATGCGTTTCTTTAAGATGTAGCTCGTGCTACCAGCTGTCAAATCCTACCTCGGCGATATCGGTGTGCTATAGCTATATATCGAGCTCGTCCTCCATTCCAGCTTCCAGCGGAATATTTTTATATGACACGAGATTTGTACAATCTGTTGCACGATTAACACGCGTCGAAGAAACCGGACCTTAATATGTATTTATTGTACAGGTAGCCGAGTGTAATTAACAGTGATATTTGTTTAACCTCGAGTGAAGTGCGATTGAAAAGGTCGGTGCAGATGTCTAGTCAATAATTCAAAGCACAGATTCCGATTTCGAGCAACATTTTTTGAGGGTTACGGTGCACTTCTAATAATAATACGAGTACAATCGTAGCAAGACTACGGCGTAGAGCATTGCTTGTCTAAATAAAAACGCCTTTGCACTCGTATTTCCTCAATCAAAAAAATATTTTATTAATTTAAAATATTTCATGATAAACCAGAAATTTTCAATTGTTAAAGTTTTAATTATATTGTTTATTTAATATGCTTTTCATAAGATGGCAACACTTAATACAATTAAAAGAAATAAGTTTGTAACTTTAACATGAAGTCATCTTCAGAGACTAGTAAATATAAAATCAGAAAATTGTAGTCTCTGAAGATTATATTATAAATAATTTAAAGAAATAACAAACTTATTTCTTTAAATTATGGAATTCCACCAAGAATTCAACGCTCTCAATAATTTATTACAATATTAAAAAAAGCATATTCTCTCGATAAATACTAGTATTTATTATATGCTATAATTTTTATTAAATATAATATTATCTTTTAAATATCCGTTTTCATTTTCGAGACATCAAATTACATATTTATTGTATTCCATTGGTTAAAATATATTTATTCGCAAAGATGCTTTTGTGTACTTTTATTCAAGGTATTTCTATGATTTTTAATTTACAATAAGTTACAAGTTTTTTTATGGATTCTTAAAAATAATTTACATATTGAGTTTTAAGCATTTTTTGTTTCGTAAATATTAATCATCATGAAAATGAATAAATATGGAGAAATTCAGATTATAGAAAATTATCAATGTGGTATTCACTTGTTTTATTTCACATTTATTAATTATGAGTGTAGAGTTGAAACAAAAATATTCGTAGATTCGATACTTTAATATTTTGCTAGGGAATTTCGAGTAAAAAAATGCCGCTTAATACAATGTATATGTCTTAAAACAATCCTATTTTAGGTAAATTTTATTCGTTATTCAAATAACAGGATCCTATGTAAAACCCTGTTATACCTGAGTCCTAAGAAGGAACACTTCTGATTAATATAATGAATAAAACAAGAGTAGTATGGTTATTACAGGACGAGCAAGTATTCAGGAAACAAGTATCGGGAGTAGGGAAGCTCGCTGTTAATATCCTGTTCAAAATGAGCTTTCCACTATCAACACCGGCAAAAATAATAAAAATAATTATTTATTTAATAAACAAATTGATAAAACAAATCAATACTGCATATTTAAAGTATTCGATTATTTTGATTATAAAATTGTATGCTGTATTTAATTTGATGTATGCGGCCGTTGTGTGACATGTTTAGTTCTTTTCATCCCTCATAATTCTTCAACCTGGTATTCAAGCCTCCCTAATAGTCCTCACACTCCCCTAACAAGAGTAAAAGGCGTGCCCCTAACCTAGATTCCGTCTCCATGACGACCAGCCTCCTCATTCCTCC
>JAGTTH010000630.1:0-12490 GCA_022606485.1 Agraylea sexmaculata
TGATGATCAATATGTTTATGACTCATAATTAATTCATAATTTAAATTGAAAGCCCTATTAGAATATTAAATACATTCAAGTGTTTTAAATTATCTTCAATTGAACCACATACCTTGTTAGCTTATTGATAAAAGAATGTGAAGGGAAATCGAGAGATTCAGGTTCAATTCCCGTACCGGGGGGGTCTGGTAATGAAATTTTTCATAATTATTTAAATTTATACACTTCAAATCAGTTTATAGTAATAATAACATAAGAATAGTATATAGTAGTTAATTATAATAAATATAATTGTCTAAGTGTGTGTATGTTATATTTCTGTACGGGTCTTTTCCTAAACCATCCTTAGAGTATATATAAAAAAATTCAAAATTATTTCGAATGAACTTATTATCTTCGTATTAAAAACAAAGCACAGCATCTAAAAACAATATCGATTGAAAATATTAAATAAATTAAAAATACTTTTAGATATATTTAATTTGATAATGCATAATAATTCCACATTTTTATACTTCATTTTTAAAATAAACAATTCAATAACACTTTAAAGCAAAAATGAATTCAAAACTCAAATATAACCGTCCTATTAAAAAACCAAGCAGAAAATTTCAATTACCCTAGTTATTTATAATTGCTTAAAAATTTATATCGATTTGGGATAGGTTAGATTCCAAATTTATTATAAATAGTTTTTATTTACATTATGTTTAAAATTATATAATCCTGGTATATTATTTCATAATATAATATTCTCGGAAATGCTGTTTATCATAATAATAATTCTGAATATGTATTGTAATCATTTGTAGAGTCGCATAAATGGAAATCTAATGTCGGCCGGAAATATATTAGGAAAGTCTCATATATGTAAAAAGCTCGACTTAAAAGAAGCTTTTAACCGAATAATATATGTGAATGTGGTGTAACATTAATAAGTGGTCGTATCCAGATGGGTCTTTTTCAGAGCCCTTCTCCATACTTTGAGCCCTCCATCCATCTTGTTTTCAGCAACTCTCACTTTGCGACCCGTTCTCCAAAAATATTTGTTTACCAAATGCAAACACTCAAAGTAATTCCAATTTGTCCCCGACGATTCCACGCTGTGCGTAACATTTTCAAATATACATCGTCCCCTCGAAATATCGCCAGAAAATGTCTATAATCAATGATCTAAGGGTGCGTTAAGGGTTGATTGAGCGGCTGACTGGAACGAAATGGTGAATATTGTCAATATATCATAAAATATTTCTACATTTTCTATTTTGGGATATTCTTGGGTCTTTTCATTTACATATTATTATACGGTAGTACTTTGAAATATGTCAACTTCGATATACGAACTCTGTTTGAAATTCGATTGAAATATATATATATATATATATATATATATATATATATATATATATATATATATATATATATATATATATATATATATATATATATATATATTTAATTTCTTTATTAACATAAGTTTTTACATTGATTGATAGAACAATACATCTTTGGAAATAGACTTAGGTGTACAGAGTGTTTACATCTTTTTACCTAGAACTAACATGAGAATGTTTTATTTAAATTTGACATGAGTAATAGTATTTCATTATAGAAAGAATGGGAAAAAAATAAAAACCCATCTACAAATTTGAAGATTAATAAATAATAACAACGATAAAAGCAATATTAACAAAACAGTTACAAAATATAATGCTTAAAAACTAAATAACATTTTTTTTGGGTAAGACCAAATTTGAGTTGAGTGGATTATTGGAAATTTTATTTTATTTTTAAAAATAATATCAGTTTTGGAAGTTCATTGGTAAAATGAACTTACGTTTCCTCGAGACATATTTGGTTTTATTTACAATTCGATTGAAATGCGTCATGCACATATATATATAAAATAAAATCCCGATCGATCGTCTTGATCCATTTTTACTCTGATTTTCTGGATTTTAAGGTAAATAATGAGGCAATTATTAATTCGATCACCATCGATCACAATATTATTAAAATCCCATATATGTATTTTAAGCGTATCCATATATTATAAAATTACGTAACCTAATTATTGTTTAATTCAGTTTCTTACTTAGAGTAAAATATATAAGGTTTACTCTTATTTCCTGTATTGTAAGGTAAATACTGATTATTAAGTCGGTGACCTGTGTAACTAGTAAAAGTTAAGATCACCGACAGGCAATTAATTAACACGTTGTTATATATAAAAAAATCAAAATTAGTAAAAACCCTTTTCAAAAAGCCCCTCAAGGCGGATATAAATAAATAAAAAAAATTGTAAAAACAAAAAAAACATACAATTCATATATCCAAGAATTTGAAACGAGTAAAGAACGTATAAAGATATAATAAAATCAGTCGTTTTAAATTGTTGTATATTTTTGTGATTTTTCAAGATTGAAAATAGGATAAAGTCGCTTTGTCAATGAAGATGATAATCTAATTGTATTTTTAAATATTTAAAATAAATATTTAATAATACCTTGTGATAAAGACTACGAGATTTTCACATAATTATTATGAAATATTCTAACACTATTTGGACAAATCTAGAGCCTGATTCGATTAAAAAATGTATCTTATTAATATTAGCTTCAAATAAATGTTTTTTTGATCAATCGTCGCTTTACTTTTATTTATTCTGTAGGAAATATATTCGTTTCAATGTAAATAAACATGAACATCTTCAGTGGGACTTTCTTTACTTCTTCCCTGTACGTGACACGTTATTTGCAAAAATCGATAACCTAGTATTCTTCATCAAATACCAAGTGCGTCAAATATTTTTAATATAATATTCCGCAGTGTTGATATGAAGCGTTACAAACACATGCGACCTGAAAAGCTGAAGTTTCAGTTTTCGGGGCCAAGAACAATGGCGATATATCATTTATACTTTTGCAAACACATAATATAAGCCGAACGAATTGTTTCCCGTACTAAAAATATTATATATTTCAAGATGACACTCCTATCATATCAAAAGCACTTTTACGTTCACGGAAAGGAAACTCAGACAGAAAGATTCAATCCGATGTGTCCTGTTTTATCTCAAATACAAGAGAATTTCTTCCACCCACCATAAATAAATCTCTTGCGATAAAAACTTTGATGGGTCGCGTGCTAATACATACTTATATTTTTATTCCCAAGTAATCATCTCTTAAACATTTTTTAAATTAATTTAATAACTAAACTTATTATGGAAAAACCAGAAGACGATTGATAAATTTAGGGTTCCTTAATATTTTACCCATCAAAAACTTTTCTGCTTGTGATGTTGTAGGTACGCTGTAGTCAAGACGTAGCCACGCTGTAATCGAGTCGTAGCTACGCCGTAGTCGCTTTAATCACGCTGTTATAATGATTCCCTATTCTAAATTGACATTGATTACAAATTCATTGAAATTTTCATGAAAAATATAATTTTAATATGAATAAATTTACTTCATTCTCCCCCCCATTATTATAGTAACCATATGATTATTTTTGGTATTTTTAAACCATTTTCATTTATTAAAACTACTGTCATGTACTACATTTTGGGGACGGCCTGGTCCATTTTTGTAATCTTTATATGTAAATTATCAAGTATATTATATATAAAATACATAATAATTGTCCTTCCTACTTAAAATATGTCTTTTTAACATCTTGAATGTAAGAACACATTTTGGGCAGGTTATAACAAGTCTATGATGAGATAATTAAATGAAGTACTGAAGGCTTTCATTGTTTAGCGACCCACTCCTTTATCTATTGTCCTCTTATCTCAATTCACCTGCCAAACTCCTTAATTATACCTTGTAAAATATTAAATTACTATACCTACATCCTATGGGATTGCGTTGTAGATAAGACAAATCTTATCTTTCAAAGTATGTATCTGTAGTCGGTTTCCACCAATGTGTTAAATATTGAAGTGTAACTTCAGATTGTAATATAGTTCAATGTAATTATACGGGCCGATGTGGTGTTTTCCTCATACATAATTCAAATAAACATATTTTCATCTTTGCCTTTATTATGACGTGTTCCGATTGCAGTACAGATAGTTCCATACAAAATGTAGTTACCTAATAGTCTACGCCATTTCTAAAGGGAGATTGCTACTCCTACTCGAACCTTTATCACTACTACCGACAATGTATTAACTATATTAATATATTGAAACAAATAAAGTTTATAAACATTAAAATACATTGCTTTGTACAATTAAAAAAATGTTTGTTTAGTTTAATTTATTCAAGGTGTTATTTTGTAGTGTAGTTGTATTGAAGATCTGTCTTTGCCTTGAATAGAATCGTTCCACTTCAGTTCTATGTTATATTGTACCAAGGGATAATCTTCTCCAGCTTCTAAGCAAACTACTATACTAATACAAATTATTATATGCAATTAAATAGACCATATTATTGTGGTGGTCACCCATGTAAACAATAGCTGTATTTAATCGTATTGTCTGGGAATTGATAATCTTTAAAGAAAAAGTATTTTAATCAAATTAGCTCATTGATTCGTTTTGTAAGAATAGCTTATTATTCGAATATATTTTTATTTAATAAACCCTTGAAATCAGTAAAATAAAATTTTTTGTTGAAGTTTTTATATATTTTATATTAAAATGTAGTATAATAATTATTTAAATGGATGATAACACAGTTTATTTATAACACATATAAATCGGGGTACTTAATTCTTGTTCTTGTGTTCTTAAAATATTTTTTTAATTTATTCTTAACTCAAATAAAATGTCATGGAAACTATATTATTAATATAGCAATTATTTGTACTAGTTTGGCTCTAATTTGCATGGGTGGGGACTTAATTTTGACTATATGGGTAGTTTGTTAATCAGTCATGCTATATGGTGTGTATACGAATAGATTAAAGTTTGGTAATATTAGTCTACAAACACTCTTTTCCACATTATTATAATGAATAGGGGCCCTGTAATTAACACCCGTTATAAATTAAATAGTATATTTAAACATAAAATAAACTAGCAATGTTGATAAGCAACATTCTGTATTTAAATAAAACAAATTGATGAGATCAAGATTAAAAAAAGTTAAAATATATATTTATAGGGTTTTTTTTTAATACAGCTAGTTAGTAAACTAGCTGTATTAGTCTCAGTGCCCTAACAAAATAATCTCCTTAAACCCTTAATAGAGCGACAATTTTATTATAATAAAGTATTTTTATATAAGTGTCATGTGGCATTGTTCTCGTAAATGCACTTGGGTGATCCAAGGTGAACAAGATTGTGCCACCCCCTCGGGAACAACCCCCCATATCTCACCCCATGGAGCCATTCTGATGGTGTTTGTATGGATATTTTTCAACAGTGACATCCTATACCACTTTGGATGATTGAAGTCTCCAAACAAACGGCGCTCAATCATTAGAATAATATCAAAAATTAAACCGGGTATTATTATAAATAGAAAAGCAAGGCGTTTTAAATGCAAGGCGTCCACCGTGACAGGTCTGTTTTATTCCTATCCCACTCGAGCCTGTGATATAAGTATTTCTGGAGTATTGTTGTGACCTTTCTGTGAGCCATTTTTGCATGTGGGACGAGGTCTGCATAAGCCTCCGCTAACGACTACTACACTACAATATTATTTTATATTTAAATCAACATATTTTAATACCAGAAAATATCACCCAATTTATAATTCATTCAGTGCTCAAATTTTGATTAAAAATATACGTGTATATATGCAGGGTGAAATAGTTTATAAGACTCAGACATTCTCCAATGCGGGAACTTTCCGCCGTTTATTTGCATACTTTCGTCGGCGGTGAAATTTATTTTTATCGTGCATTTTAAAAAATTATTTATCATGAAATACACATCAATCACTATGTGCACAACTGCATCAATATGGATTCCGCACACAAAATCCCAAATAAAAGGTGGAAAAAATATTTAAAAAATGTTTTATACTGTGCAGGTGGTGAATATCTCGTAGACACGTATTTTTATACTGATACAATACGTGACAAATACTCCGTAAAATGCCATTTATACTCTTATTTTTTGTAGGAATATAAGCATACAATAACAAACATTTATATGGAAAAGCTTAGACCTTAAGCTGCATTGTGAATGTATAAATTATATATTTTATATACACACGATACATACTACCATTTTTTATTCTTTACTTGAAAATATATTATGTTTCCATCATTTGTTGGAAGCAATGTATTTTTTAAAACTAAAATTAATTAATTGCCTAAATTCCTAAAAAAGTGCCATAATTTTTATTTATTATGTTTGTCAAACTATCTTTATTAATAGATCAACATGCATTGATTTCAGAGGTGAAGTTGCTTAACAACAGCCTTAATTATTCACACTCTTAAACTCTAATATCATTTTATGTCACGATATCACCAATCACCTCTTTTTAGTAAAAAGCAAAAAGTCACTTGTTTTTATTCTTAAATGTCTGAAATGAATATATATTATATAATTTTGCAGACTTGTCAATATTGAGGAAAACAATTAAATTTAATAAATTAGTCAAACACACAGTCCAACTAATTAATAATTGAATTGTACTGGTTGATTGCGGTTTCCAATTAATATGTAGTATTTATTATTTAATCAAGTATGGTGGTGTAGGTTTAATTTGTTATAAAAGTGGTCTAAGGTAAACGAACCTGGTCCCCCCAGCAGGAGGCACTTAATATACTAGTAGAAAGCTATCTAGACTACACATTTCTCTCTACAAGCACTATGTATAAAGTAGTATTGAGTTTATTAGAACCCCGGTGCAATCGAGAGACGATCAATAATCTCTTTTCAACTGCTCTCTGCTTCTGTCTCCACAACGACTCAATTCAATAAAACTTTACCTTGTTTATATGCAAACTGCGGGAGACAAGTTAATTAATAATATTATTGTGCTTTGATAATAATGCAATAATTTTTAACAAGAAAAATAAGAGGGTGCATCAAATTGGCGCATGTGTAACGTGCGCCTGCTGGTTAGGCAATCAGCACAACGTACTTTACCAATAAACTTTATATTTGTAAAAAAACATAAGACTACATATTTATTTGAATCTATTCATTTATTATATATAATAAAAAAGGCTTATTCATTAGCTTAAAATAATTATAAAATTAAATTAGTTTACCCACTAAAAGTTTAAATATAAAAAAAAAAACAATTATTGACTTCAGTAAAATGCTTAATGCAAATCGTCCGTTTTAACTAATATTTGTATATGAAAAAAATCTTATAATGGATCTAGAATATTTTATTATATCTTATGGTAATAGCGAATAGCATATAAGGGATGAGTACGGTTTTTGGACTTACCCTCCACACTAAATTAGAACCCTTATTTATGTTTGTTACGCTGGAAATGTCAGATAACGTTCAAAGATATATACGTTTTCTAAGATTGCCCCTCCCTTTATTTGTGGGAATCCCAAACAATTTATGTGTGGGTTGATTTTTTTACGAATAATCGTTTTTTTATTATATAAATATAAGATGTATGTGATCATCAGTAAAGCTACGGATGCACGAGTGTGTTTTATTACAAAATAAACAATATGTAAGGGAATGTTCCGATAAAAGGGTGTCTAAAAGTGTATTGATAGGGGTCGGACACATCATTAAGGGTTGTGCGTGAGAAAATCCCCTACAAAGCCTCCTCCACTACAATATTTCAAATGAGCTATTTTCACATAACGGAATTGCGAAATGAGCATTTGATGTGAAAACACCTTCACATCAAAAGGTTACAAGGCACAATAATAAAGCAATTTAGAGCCGGGACTTATATTCGTCACTTTATGAATATTATTTATACGTTTTCGTTTGAATTATTTGACTAAAGCTTTTGTGCTCTACAATACGAGGAATTTAAAGGGCAATTAGGGTGACTAAATTAACAAGACAACTATTAAAATTGATTAATAGGCAGATAAATGCACCCTAATTCGAGATTCTTAATAGGCTGTTGATGACAGCGGATTCCAAACTCTGACCCTTCACTAACAATCCCTTGAAGAATAATTAAATTTATAAATTATATTTAGTTCAATCAAACAATTAACAATTTTTACATCAATTAAAAGATAATTTATTTAAACACTTTTCATTGTTTCTATTCTATTTAATTATTAAAAAAGAATTGGGTTTATATAGAAATTACCTACATTCCAAAGAATTCATTTACGTATTTTGTACAATATTCGTTTATATTAAATAAACATTATATTAGTGCGACTGGCTGGTTCGAATCCAGCCTGAGATGATTATCATGTCGAGGTTTATTCATTTTTTCGGAATTATTTCGCTTTAATACACTTTAATAAAATGTGTAAAATCACTGATCGCTTCAACTGATTCCAAAAAGATTATATGAAATAAACAATGTTTAAACAGAATTTAATTCTCTAATTATCATGTAATATTTTTTCTAGCTCATTGAATATTATTTAGATGTTTATATATGAAATAATCAGTCATAACGTTCATACACGTGTCAAGGACAATAAATAAAACGCGTGTTGACAAATCCCTCGCTATTCAATCGAATAAATTGTATTAAACACAATAAAAATATTTAATTTATCAAAACCTCAAGGATTATTAAATAAATAATTGATTTGATGTGTGTTTTGTCGGAATGATTATTATAATTAAAGCCACTTGAAGTGCGGCACTTGTAATTCTAAAAGCATAAAACTTTAAGCACCCTTTTCCTGAAGTGTCTCTGGCGCCGTAGTTAACAGTCATTTCAACCTTGCTACATACTTCTATAACCGGTTTGCTTAATAATTATTTAATTAATTAATTAGTTTTGTGGATTTTAAAAATATTTTACTATATATCTTGAGAAGTACTCTATGTACTAATATTTTGGTATGTATTTAATATTAATATATTGGCGAGATGGTGACACAGGGTCCATGCAAATTGCGACCTGTGGTTGTAGACGATATTACTGCAAATTATCACGTTTCTGGACCACATAACCATAACTATTAAATATTTGACGACCTATATAGGGGGGAAAATAAAATAATGAGTATTTATATACGCCCTTTTGAGAAGAATTTTATAAATTCTGTTTTTTTTCGACACAACAATGTGTTAATTCATTTTTTATCGATGATCTCATTATTCAACAGTATTTAGTAATTCTGGATTAAAATAATTTCGGTAGAATAAAATTAAATCTAATAATAAATAACACACAAGTGAACATGTGCTTCATTCCAGTTTAATCCTAATTAAATTAGATCTACGACTTTGCTACGATGATCTTACTACAACGCATAGTTTACGAATCTGATAAATATATTAAAAACATTTACTGTTTTTATAAAAATATGGTATTTGTGACTTATTGACTTGAGTTATTCCTGTAATAAGTCTATTATTATTTATTTAAATACTCCCCAAGAAAGAGGATTTTTTTGAGAATGTTTTTAGACACAACAACATGTTAAGTCACTGTCTGTCGGTGGTTTTAACTATTACTAGTTACACAGTTCACCGACTTAATAGTCAGTATTTACCTTAAAATACAGGAAATCAGAGTAAATCTGGATCAAGACGATCGATCGGGATTTTATTAATATTATTCCCGATATCCCAGTCGATCAAATCAATATTTTGTTTGACAATACTGGGATTTGAATCCATTATCACAGTATTTGTATCTACGAGCCTTAACCCCCAAGCTATTACATAATTATAAACAAAATATATGATATTTTTAACAAAAACAAACAATGAAATAACCGACATAGATTTAATTAAGAAGATAATATATACATATATGTAGATATTGTATGGGTTCATTATGTCCTTTTGTATTCTCCTCTTTATCTCTATACAAATATCTCTTAAGGTCTGATTACGTGAAGTTAAATAATCTTCAACAATTATTTATCCCACACATTCAACATTGGGGCCAAATTATCCCAGGGAAACCCAACTTAGCCAAGCAATTTCACATCTTAATGTCCTGGAATGGTTGGTTCTCTTTGGGTTTGGTTTTTAAATCACAGGCTACGAGAGATTAAATTGATATATGAATATAAATTTTATCAAAAAGTCCATTGTAATGATGATCATTATGATAAAATAATTAATAAATTCGTCCTGTTTATAGTGCGAGTAAAATAGTATTTACATTGGAGGCTTAGTGAAGTAAACTTGTGATAAGTACTCACTAAATCTCTTTGGCGTTTAGTTTTCCCGATGTCTCCTTTTAATCCTTTATAAATGCACCTGAAACTAACTGATGAATTTGAAAACTTTACACAGTTTTAATACTAGAGGTCAAGCAATAAGTAAAGTTAATATATTCTGCTAAAAAGCACAGAGAGAAAATAAGACTTCTGAAACATTCCTATACAGTTTAACATAAGAGTATTATATTATCTATTTAAGTAAAGTATTTTTTACTGTAGAAAAATCTTATTAAATTCCTTATTTTAATTTTCTTCTACGTGATGTATTTATATAAAGTCACAATATTCTAGTACTCAGTCTACTTATGAGTCACTTGGCCAAAATTCTTTCCTTATTTGTTTGTGTAAGAGCAATTGTCGGTTTTCTTCCCAAGAAACTTATCACTTTTTCCCATTTTTTCGTATATTTTCAGGCGCTTCTTTCAGCATGTCGCATAATGTATGGTAAAATTTAAAAACGTGCCATTTATTATTAAAAAAATCTTTGTCCCAACCCATACATTATATTAAATTTTATTTTTAAATTAATCTTGTATTGTGAAGTTTTAGTTTTTATTAACAAACTTGTACCCTCGTTTTGTAAGTGTCTTGGAATTCCACCAATTTGGGTTTCAGGAGTTTTACAAACTTTCGTCAGTATCGTAAATTTCTGGTCACAGACTTGATAATAAAGTAAACCCTACTACATTAAAAGGTCTTTGTGAATAAAAAAACACACGGTTATTTGTGTAAAATTCAAAGGCGCACTTGAGATAATAAATAGATTCTGAAGAAAACAGTTGAGAAATTTAAATATGGCTATATTTATTAAGTTATTTGTGTTTATTTACATTTAAATTTTTCAAAATAATTGAGCATAAAGTAATCAATTTTTTCTATAATTATATACAGTATCAAATTATTCTATCGAATTACTCGAGTGATTTTTTCCATCGCCGTTCGTGCTTCGAATTAATAATTCCAGTGAAAGCGACTTCTCAATCTTCTGGTTTTCCGTTTGATTGACATTCTCTTTTGAGAGTAAAAAATCGTGTTTTCTCTTGTGGTCAATCACTGGGAGACGCTTTTTCAGGCTTCAAAAACCAGATGTTCGATGGGGAAAATAATGCGTTTTACAAGACGAGCTTAAATTACGCCACGGGGAATTGTCGACTCGGTTTTATACCGTTATAAAATTTCGGAATGTTCTTTTAGATTTACGACGATTTTTACACTTTTATTAAACAATTTCATATGACACGAGAATTTCGAATCAAAATGTGGAATTTAAAACAGCCAACATTGCAAGTTCACTCCATGTAACCAGTTTTTGGAAGGTATCCAAAAATTTACATAAATGCGGTTTAAATCTATTCCACAAGAGTTTTCTTATTCCAAATATAACATTTATTAAAAATAATAATTAATAAAACTTATTATTTAATTTATTTTTTATAACTCAATATAAATTATAAAATAAATCATCTTATTAATTATAAATAATCAAATCCCAATATTGTAATTCTAAAATTAAATTCACCCTTTTTTTATCCCTGAAATACAATTAGCCTGAATTCCTTTTCAACTTTCCTCCTCCTAAACTTAACATGCAACGAATAATAAATCTTTGTGCATTTTAAATCAACTATAAAAACTCATTTGTTTCGACCAAATACCCGATAAGTGGGTATAGTTTAATATAAACAGTGAATATGCCAAATAAATAGGTATGTTTAATTAAGAATTAGTATTTATCTAATTGGTCAACATGAATTCTATGGTCACTTTAGCTTCCAAGTGAAAGCTTTTTAAAGTAACATTATGTTGGAATTGATTTGCCTACGAGTCGTAGCGTCTTTACGGCTACAAGGTATCCTTTTAAGGCGTAGCTGTTAAACAGGAGCTTTCATTTAAACACAGAATGACGTGTAAAAGGAAAGTACCGATTAATCTGACAAATGCAGATTGTCAACAAGAAGCCATTAGATGATTGCCAACGGTACAAAATGTATAAAAAGTACCTCATCAGTATCGCTAATTGCCCTTGATCAATCATTACCTGAAGATAAGGCATCAAATATAATCATTCCTTGACCCATTTTATTATAAAGATGCATCTTCTTTCCTTAACGAGGACTCTTTGTCTGTCTTTTTCCTTTATAATAGAAACAATGCCATCTCAATATCACTCTATCTAAGTAGAATTAATGACTTAACATATAATTTTTTAATACATATATAATATTA
>JAGTTH010000631.1:0-51294 GCA_022606485.1 Agraylea sexmaculata
TGTTATTTACATAGCTCGGATAAGTGGGTGCACAGAAGTACCATGGAGCATTGGACACTGCATTTTTTATTCTATTTAAATTCTCGGATATTGACATTCAGATTAATTATATTGTTTTTTTGAATTCTCTGATATTTGTACATTAATTATCATACACATTTTTTTGTATTCATGGGAGATATTAAAAAGTTTAATATGTCCGAATACTGGGTGGATGGATATTAATTTTATTTTATTAATATTATATTATTAGATTGCTCTGTCAATATTATATTATCCGAAAATTTCAGCAGAATGATATATTTTATCAATTTAATAAAAATATAATCCGCGCAGTGTCCAGTGCACTAAGGCACTGCACCCACTTATCTGAGCTCTGGTTATTTAATAATTGAAATGGAACTGTTTATCGATTTATTTTTGTTATTGTGAAAATATGTGACGCTAAATGTACTATTGGATCAAAATAAAAAAAAATGTAGTAGAATTTTCCAACTTGGTAGAATCCACAGTAACTTAATTATTTATTTTTTAAGTTCTAAAAGCGTGAGAAGTTTTGGTTTATTATTTATGTTGATAATGGTTCAAATAGGTAAATTTTAAAGATTTTATTTAACCTCCTTGATAATTTTTTGTTATAAACAGTAAAACCTCGTTTTTATGTTTTTGTAGGGGTCGGTAAAAAAACGTAAATTTAGGGGTTTGAACTTTCTTTCCATACACATTCTCATAGTGGATAGATACCTGCTATTATATTTTTTAGAATGGCAGTGTACTTTAAAACAATTTATAATAATAATTTACTGAAAAAATATACTTCAAAGTTATAAAATAAAATAATTTCATTGATATTTGGATAGGAAAAAAGACATATAAATTATTTTCTGGCGAAAAATAATCAAATTCAAGGTTTCTACCATGTCAAAATCATTATACAAAAAAAATGTAAAAAATCAAGGAAAAGGAGCATTTGTATGGATTAGTCTCTTAAGTCTTTACGGAACTGAGCCACATATTCAATCTGGTAACACTGCCTGTCACGTGTCACTCGGCTTAATTATTATTTATAAAATATAACAGTTTACGATTAAATACCTTCTATTGACAGAGACATGAAATGTGTTATAGATAATGGATGAATCTACATTAGTTGCCGGTCAAATAAGACTATTTTACTATTTCGAAAAAGTGCCACTTAACAAGTTAATTAATGATTGAAAATCAAAATTGTTTGACGTTTCATACATGCAATATGTGGCTCAGTTCCATAAAGACTTAAGAGCAATTTTTTTTGCACTTACGATATTATACGCTGGAACAGACAATATGTGATTTAAATAATATTTTTTAAATATAAGTAATTAAGACTCTTGACTGTTTCACTATAAGTACATTTACTCTAATCTTAAGTCAAGAGTTTTAATGCTAAATGAATGGGCGGCTACCGTGTGTATTACCTGACTGTTAAAACAATATAATGGCACAATACAAACACAGGTGGGCATAGTGTTCGCGAAGCTGTCTCGCCCCAAGAAAAGGGCACAAACCCTGTTATTCTCCCAATCAGCAGTGATCTGCCAGAGGGATGGTGACTTCGTGCTCATGTTCAGGGTTGGTGACATGAGGAAGTCGCACATCATCGAGGCTCATGTCAGAGCACAGTTCATCAAGTCGAAGGTATTCAATCAGAACAGGGAGCCGAAGTTTGGAAGTAGATCCTGATCCTCTTGTGCCTGCTATTATTTATTTTGTTCTTTTACCTAGTAATTGTAAGCATTCTTGCATTAGGCGTCTCTTGTAATCTTTATATTCACCGCACAAACACATTTTGATCGCACAATCTCCCCCACACATTCCAATAATATGTATTATAAATAATTTGCTATTAAATATATATTATTTTATACGGCATTAACCGTCTATTGGATACTACAAAAAACTCTTATGTAGGGATTCTTGGGCCGCGCGCAACCACTCTATTTTTTTAACATTTCTGTCAATTAAAATAACAAAAAATACGTAATTTTTTTTAATAGCAAAATGAAAAGAAAAGCAAAACATTAATTACACATTAATGTTTTAAATTTGTTTGTACGCACTTTATACATAGTTACGTTTGGTTGCAAAAAGCCCATAAATCCATTTAACGGTTAAAATCACCGGACGGTTATAAAATATGTATTCCTTTACACTATTTGACTATATTTTTTCCTGAAAATTGACGTCACGTAATTTTTATATTTTTTTTTTGCTTCGAAACGAACGACAACCGATAAGAATATTTTTTGATAAAAAAAAATGAAATAGAAAACGACATGTTTTTTTTCTATTTTACGGCATTTAGGACCGTATTCAACAATAAAGGATAGTGAAAATGTGCGTATGCGTCTATTTGTACACACACCATCTGGCACGACTACACTAACTCGATCACTAACACACTATTATACTGAATACGGCCCTTTAACACTTAAAGGTTTTACTAGTGACTGTCGGATTTGTAATCCAGGAAAACGCAGAACACTATACTTACAATATTTAAAGTAATTTTTGTTGAAACGATATGATAAGAATTTTCCTTAATTAATATACAGGCCTTGAATTAACTGAGAATATTTCAGGGGGTAGTGAAGAATCCCAAATATATGACCAAATATATCCCAGACATAATATATAAAATGTATTTTTTTAAATTATTAATATTGATTAAAAATATTAAAAGTGCTTGTGGAATCAAGTTTGGGCCACCATTTTGGAATCATCTGAATCGTGTTTGTAAAATTCGTAATTATTATTTTTATACTCTAAATTTAAAAAAAATTTATTATATTTGTGATACCCTACTACCCCATAAAATATTTTCAATTAATTCGAGTCCACCCTGTATATTTGTCATTAAAAAAGAGACACAGATTAAATGTTCATGTAAAATAAAATCATGCTTGTTTTCAACATTTGGAAAAGCGATAGATATATACAAGTTTAGTAAAGACTATTCTATAATGGTTCGACCGCTTATAAAGTATTATTAGTGTATTGAGAGTTTGTTAGTATGTCGTGCTAGAGCTTGTAGGCGTTGGTGTATACCAGCTCTATTCGTATACGCACTGCACGCACACACTCTCATTACACTGTTATATTGAATACGGCCGTTTGATTCGAAACCATCTTAAAATGCGATATATGTATTTGTGTTCGGTGATATGGAAGATGAAGAGTACGTCCATTGCAAAATTGCTTTAGAGGGCTTTTGTGTGTGTGTGTCCTGAGGTGCTAATAGTTGGGGATGTGCTCAATATCCACAGGTGGGTCTAATATTCGCCAAGCTGGCCAGGGCCAAGAAGCGAACCACGACACTCCTTTTCAGCAGGAATGCATGTGTTTGCCTCAGGGATGGCCAGTTCTGTCTGCTGTTCCGTGTTGGCGATATCCGCAAGTCGCACATCCTGGAAGCGCACGTGCGAGCGCAGGTCATTAGGAAGAAGGTACACCATGCATACATCATAGCTTCAAATAATTATTAAAAAATCATCGACAAGGGTAACAAACACTACGATATAGAGATAATCTAAACAGTTCATTATTTACACAAAAACAAATAAAAAATATATAATTTATCTCTTTGTCTGTATACGACAGATACTTGGATAGGTTCCATTTTTTGATAAAACGCGTGTCACATGAATTAAAAATATAATCTTAAAATATCTAAAATGTGGAGACGTCCCCAATAATCAAATGAGACGATTAGAAGAAGAGATTCGAATAAATCGCATATATATTTTAGTGTGATTAAAAACTACTATTAAAATATCGACGATCCCCGCTAAAGTAATGGAACGTACACCATAAATACAATAGTAGTATTACTTAGCTACACTTATGATCGGTTTTTAGTTAGTTAGTGCCTCGTCTGAGCCTCGGGCGAGGCACTTATTAAAAAACCTATCAAAAGTACAGCAGCAACTCTATTACAGTCTTTATGGTGTACGTTTACGGCGACGCACGGTTAGGAATCCCAAGCTTAAGAGTACAATAAGTCTAAAAACGTAATTTTACACTACGGCCAACAAAAAACGTTTTTTTTAATGTTTTTATTTTTCATCTCTTAATTCAGATGTTATATCGTTTCACTGTTTTTTGAATAGCGTGCCTCATTATGTTAAGAACATAAGAATATTTTTTAAATAGGTAATAATGCAATACTTCAAAGTGGGGTGCTAAAATATGTTAATGGTAATGCGATTATAATATTATTATATTGATTGCCTTTAGTTTTCATTCAAACATAGTCAATTTTTCTACATTACAAACTGGGGAGACCTTTAGGCCAAACAAGCGATGTAAAAATAAAATAAATTAAAATGTTATCCAAGGATGATAAAAGCTGAATGTATATATGTATATTTTATTATTCTGATTTCATCTGCATTGCTGAAGCATATATTGTTTAACCATGGAGGTTGTGAGGAGAATATTAGACCCACTTGGTGATGCTTGGTTTGGCTTGTTTATAATCATTTAACCACCATTGGATAGTTTATAATGCATTAACAAAAAAAATCAATTTAATTATCTTTAGTTTTGTTCTCACAGTAGTTTCTCTATCACATCACTCAACCCTTGCTTTACTTTGTATTAATTGTGATTTTTTTCCAAATATGATTGGTGTTTAATTTTGTTGCGTTTTGTTCAGGTAACACGCGAAGGAGAGCTTCTTCCTTTTTATCAGCAAGAGTTGAAAGTTGGAGCTGATGGAGAAGAAGATAGACTGATGTTTATTTGGCCGACGACTATAGTTCACAAGATCAATGAAAGTTCTCCTTTGTATAGTTTGTCGGCGTCGGATATGTTAAGGGAACGATTCGAAATAGTTGTGATGTTAGGTAATTTATAAATAATATATCGATGGGTTAATGGACACTTGTTGTACGTCATCTTTTTTCTGAAAAAAATATACTCGTCCCAAAAGATCCATTAAAAAGTTACATCCAATGAACTTATATGTATCTATAGAAGTGTCATGCGTATTGTTTTCATACACCGGAACATGGCTGATATTACAATATGCGCATATTATACACATACGCAACCTACAAAAAAAATCTTATAAAAACAAATTGTTTATGAAATACCATAAAAATGCACTTTTCTACTGATATTGTAAAAATTATATTAATATCTATAGATTATGTTCATATACGAGAACGTGGTCATCACTACTACATGCACATATTATACATATACTTCACACATAAGCGGGCTGTGGTCAATTGCAACATTTTTGTCCCTATAATCCGACACTCGAGAGCAACAAGATGTTTCTTACAAGAACATCCGCAATGATCATGTAAATTGTATACAAAGTAACATATTATTTGTCGTTGAATATATGAAGCAACTTTTAATGACGCACTTTACCATATTAAGTGAAAGACGGTGTAATGTTATTAGAACTAACGACAAGTGACAGATTAACAGTATGAGCGGTAAAAACAGCGTCCTAAACAAACTTTGGTGAAAAAATCATCTTTTTCTTGCACGTTTTTGACGTATTTTAAACTAATATTGGCACCTCTCTAAGCTCATTGGTTACATCCAATTTAATATTGTAACATTTTACAATAGACTTACAACAAGTATCCATTTCCTCATATTTGGTTAAATATATTTATTTATTTTGGAAAAATATTTTAGAGGGAGTGATCGAATCTACTGGGATGACCACCCAAGCAAGAAGTAGTTATCTTCCATCAGAAATATTTTGGGGACACAGGTTTCAACCGATAGTAGCTTTCAAAAAGGAGACTGGTGAATACGAGGTGAACAATATTAACCTTTCATTATATTATAAATTATAACTAACAAATTCGATTGTTCATATACGTTCATAATCGGTGTTGTTCTTGATGCGTGTATTTTGTTGTATTAATAATTTGTCATGAATTTGTTTTAGTATACGAAGACTGTTTTCTTCAAGAACACAAAATATTCTTCAAAAATACACGTTAGTGATTAACTTATTTATATTCCGGTGCACATTATTTAGTTTATTTTATATAAAACGTATTTTTTATTGTTTTTTGTTTAAATGCACATTTTATTACTATCAAAATAGTGTAATTTGATTTGTGTTATAATTAAATATATTGGAAACTTCAGGTGGATTACACTTTATTCAATAATACATATGAAGTGGATACTCCTCTTTGTAGCGCCAGACAATTGGATCAGTTGAGAGCAAGTGTTGCAACAGCAAATAAACAAGGTATTTATATATATATATATATATATATATATATATATATATATATATATATATATATATATATATATATATATATATATATATATATATATATATATTTATATATATATATATATATATTTATATATTAAAATTTATTTTATATCGTTTATTTGATTTATAGAGCGCCTTGCTATTACTACGGAACTCGGTGCATCCCCGTCCAACGACACTCTTGACTCCTGCTCAGTGGACTCCATGTCTCTTGATGAGCACATCGAGATCAAGATACCCGATGAAAGAATAAAGGAGAATAGGAAATTAGCTGAGAGAAATGAAGAAGCCAGTAGTCAAAGCCAGTTGGGAATAGGCACTCCTGGGGAATCGGGAATCCAAACAGGATCATCACAAATGAACGGCTTAAGTCAGCAAAGCATCAATGATCATATTCCAGAAAGACCATCGTCAGAACTAAACGGAATTGTTATGAATGGCCACCATCATCATCATAATCATCACCATCATCACAACAACAATAAGGATAAACATCGCTTCGGAAGCCATCATCAGCTCACGTCAAATCTATCAACGGATAATTTATTTTTACAAAAAATCAACGAATCCAAATTAAATAGGTAAACATTTTTTCTTTTATTATGATAATACAAATTAACTTATTACAATGGCTACATGCGCATATTATACATATACTTCTGACCACCTACAAATACTGTAGTCCCTAAAATCCAACATATTCGTTTACATAGTGACTTATTATTTATCCTTGAATATATCAACCAACTTGACGCTCTATCATATTAAGTAAAAGACGGTGTATTATAGAAAAAAGGACAAGTGACAGATAAATAGTACGAGCGGAAAAAGTATTGCCCCAAGCGGCTGTCATACGAAATCTTTGGTGACAAAACCATATTTTTAAAGTATTATTAGCACCTTTATATGGATAAATATACAAGGTCATTGAATATGTTTTAAATTTTTAAATTTTTGTTTAATGTTGACAGTTTCAATACAATTCAATGAAATGGTCATAAAGTATGTAAAAAATACTCTTTATTTTTTATTAAATACTTATATTTGTTATTTATAGATCACAGAGTGGTTTGATAATACCAAGATCATTACCAGAAATGCCTTCCTTCAAGTCAGCAATTCCAATTGGCTCCAGCAGAAATACACCACCCCCAGACCTTGTCTGACAAACTACCACCAAAATCATCATCATCATCATTATAATAAGGTAAGATAATTATAATAATTTAAAAAATTTGAACGCCATCTGTGGGTTTGATAATTTTGAAAATTCAATTCGATTTTCCAGAGTCATCTTGTGTTTCGTTCGAAAATTTTTATTTATATTTTATACAACAACATGTTATTTTTTTAATTATGGAGATTATAGTATGCTAATCTATTTTTGTATCAGGTATATCAGATTTTACAGAAGTATGAAATAAATTTTAATAATTAAATTGGGTTAGCTATAAAAATATCATATATTTAAGTCTCAAGATTTGTAGTTTATGTCAGATTTTGCAAAAGTATTAATTTGTAGTATTTGCACCTAATATTGTATTAAGGTTGGGTACTACATAAACAATTATTATACATGGTTACTTAATTAATTGTTCATTAATTTTCATTTTCATAAATGCTTAGTTACGGTTATATTATAGAAATCTATCATAAAAAATATCCTGATCTATTTTTATAAATATTTTTTACAAAAATTAAGATGCAAGGTTCATTAATAACAATTATGATTGATAATTTCGAGTCCAGTTTAATGTCCCGTTCATAAAAAGTGTATAATTAACATTCATCGTTTCATGTTAGTGGAACAAATGTCAAACTGTATACATATCCTGATTAGATACAATAGCTCAGGAGATAAGGCATTAGGATACAAATAATATATGGTCATGGGTTCAAATCTCGCTCGAAAAATTGATTTGATCGGTTATTACGACTGGAAGATCGAGAATAATATTAATAAAAAACCTAATCGATCGTCTCGATCTAGGTTTACTCTTATTTCCTGGATTGTATTGTAAATATTATTAAGATTAAATGTGTAATTAGTAATGGTTAAGATCACCGACAGACAATTGACACGTAATTGTGTCTAAAAACCAAAATTTGCAAGAACGTGTATAAATAAATATAACGACTAAATTGAGACAAAAACTAGCTTTAAAAAGATTACTTAAAGATATGCCAATAATGATGTAACTAATTTAATTTAAAAAGAGCTCTATTATGTAAAATATTAATGAATTGCGAGTTAAAAATATTAAGTTTTTTATGAAATATATAGAAGATACTAGATATACATTGTCTCCTTGTAGATGTCACGAAATTTTCACTAATTTATACAAGTTGTTTTTATTTTTAGTATTTATTTGAATATTGGATTCTAATTATACACTTTGCTTTATTTTAGTAATATTTCAATTGATTTTCTGTACATGTCACAATACAGTGTATTTCGCTTGATATACGATCTTCTTTTGGAATACGATCCTCATGCGTTCTTGGGTCTAAAAAACCTTCACGGCGTATCTAAATAAATATATAAAAATCATCAATCAGAGCCGGGTGTTTTTAAAGTTTGAAACTTGCTCTACAAATATAGGGAACAAAGTGTAGGGCTATAAGTCTGACAATTTGTAGCTGTAGAACGGTGAAGATTTTTCTTCATAGATTTCCAGCAAAAAGCCTTTCCAATGTTCAACATCAAAAAGTCAAAATCAAAATATAATACTTAAAATTATAATATAATTTATTTAAGTAGTTCATTGGGGACAAATGCATTGGAATAGACTATGTAATATATTGTAGGTATAAATTATAATGATGATCGTTCAGAACCGAGTACAGATGATTTCCTTCCGCCTCTGGTATGAAGTGTGAAAATTACAAGATTGTGCTACATTGACTCAGGGATGAGACATTGATTAACCCTTTATTTTATATATAAATATTCAGCATATTATTCAGATTTCGGTCCAGAACTACAGTCACAAAAAGACACGACACTCAAAATAATTGAATTGTATTTATTTATTCATTTTGTTAAAGTGTATTGAAACAAACAAGCAGAAATGCAGAAAACTGAAAATATTAAGTGACGTCAGAACTTCAAATTTACACTTTATCATGTGATACAAACACCAGCGATGCACTTTCGTATTATTTTTATTCATTTACATCATGTTTTATACTTAATTATCTAATAAAAGCGTTTTCAGTGTTGCGAATATTGTTTTGCCTTATTTTTATTTACAATCATTATTTTACTAATTGTGTTAAGATTCAGACACTGAAACACGTGACAATTTGTACATCTTTGTATCAACATTAACAATAAAACACTTTTTATAAGTTTTTTTTGTTTCATGAAATTTTCCAGCAAAAATCTACCATTCCTCTAGAAACTATAGGATTGTTTCGATCAGAATATATATTAAATATTTATATTTATTTCTGGGGATTTTTAGAATAGGTTTAGGTTTAGGTTTGTTTTTAAATACAACAACGTGTTAATTCATTGTATGGCGGTAATCTTAACTATTACTAAAGGTCACCGATTTAGTAATCGCCTCAGTATTTAACTTACAATACAGGAAATCAGAGTAAACCTGGATCAAGATGATTGATCGGGATTTTATTAATATTATTTCCGATCTCCCATTCGTAATAACCAATCAAATAATTTTTTTCGACTTGAGCGGGATTTGAACCCATGATCACTGTATTTGTAAACACAACCTTATCCCCTGAGCTATTATATGGTTAATGAGATATTTTCCACAGAGTAAAACATTACTATTTACTAGTTAATTATACAGGAAATTTCGTATATATTATATTTTATATTTTTTAGAAAAAATAATTTATAAATATTAACACGCTCATTATTCAACGATATAAAAAAAAGTATTTCATTATTTTATATATAATCCCATCACTAAAAGATCTTCTTTACGAGCCTCGTTATGAAATTATCATATCGAGTTGCTTGCAAATTGTCACACGGCTGCTAGTTTCTAACTGTCGTCCGGTGCTTTATTTAATTAATAATATTTTTATACAGAAATAGTGTGTTTTAAGGCTTCATTGCTGAAAATAATTTAATGTTTGCCGTGAAAATTAATACGGGGGCGCCAGATAGTGTGTTTCGAAAACATGGATGATGTTTTTTATGGCCAATAATAAAGAGGTTTACTTGCCATATTAGCGAACGTTATATCAGACGTTTTATTGGAAGAACTATATTTAAAAGTGTTGCTTGCCAAATATTGACATTTTTTAAAAATGTGTTAATTTCCAAATCATAGCAAGCCTTATTTTCCCGTTTTTATATGTGACATAAATTATATTATGATAAATGTAATAATTTATGTCACCCCGTTTCTAATTCGAACAATGAGGTTTTGCACTATTTGTTTTATAATTTCAATGGTGTCCTATTGTGTTATGATTTTAACTATTTGAATTTCAGATAAATTTTTGTGTTTTACTATTGTGAGTAAAAAACTGGACAATAGAGTTGTAAATTTCCACACAAGTGTTAATCATATTATTATTGTCTAGATGTTATGTTTTATGACTGCCTTTATATAACTACATACATGTTGAACTATTCATACTATCAGTATCGGTGATATCGAGGGTATACTGCGAAAATGTACTAAGTCATATTTCATGGTTTTGAGATAATGGGGAATTAGTGAAAAAAAAGTCACAGTCTTGACAGATCTATAAATCATTGAATAATTGTGGTATAAGTCAATGACTTCTTTTATCTTTCCAAATATACCACAATTATAAATATACCTCTATTTTAACTACCAGAACTAACTAACAGAAACTAAAAATGTAAATTTGATGTATTGGCAGTAGATAAAGTAATAAAAACAATATACAAATGCATCCTTAACTCAAAATCGTCAAAATATGACATAGTGCATTTTAGCAGTATACACTCGATATTTTTTGTGTAATTCATTGATTTGATTTTCCCTTATGGAAATAAATAATTTATTCCTTTGGTACTATAAATGCAATAATTAATGTAGTGAATTGCTGTAAAAATCATGAATACCATATTTACCATTGATCTTTTATAAAAGTTGTTTGTGTAAATATTTTTACTTAAATAAAATTATATCAATTAATATGTAAAATTCTTCATATAACAATTAATTCTATTTCCGCATAAGCGACGATCTTTTGCAGCTTTTTAATATGTATAATATTTTTAATAAAATTCAATGAAAACGAGAGATTTTATTCAAGGGGACATTAACTCTTTAGCATATAGCGAAGTTATTTTTTAAATCATCTATATAATTAGTTTCTATATATTTTTGTAATACCTTTAATGATACATACTGATTATTTCTAATTAATTCACTGTAGGTTTATATAAAATGTATTACGAATTATAATAGAAGATCCAATCGCATCAAATCCTTTCTTTAAGAAGTATTTTTGATCGACATCTGAGATCTTAATTCTTTCGAATTTCACATTGATGTGTTATTTATAATAATGTGACTTGGAAAACCCACCCTTCTTAAATAATCAATTTTTTTTTCATATAAGGCGGTGCACATTTTTCTCTTTAGTCATTTGATAGTAGTTATAATAATAGTTAGTAGTGTTAGACAGATAGCACTGCTCATTTGTTCCATTGTACTGGAAGGTTACCCTACATCCTGTCATTTGCTCATACAACCATCAACTAGTTATCAACCAAGCCAAATAAACCTATTAAAAATCATTAAATATTGCACAACTACCTCAACGAATCGATGATCATGATCACTGATTGTATAGTCGTCTGTTATACATATTAAATATAATTAAAGCACAACACTTCAAGATAGACTAGATCAAGAAAAGGCAAACTAACGGAAAATACTATTGAAATTCCTGAAAATAAATCCTTCCTTATGATTAATTACTTAATATAATGACATTATTACAATGAACTATAATAATATATAATATATGGTACTGTTATTGTGGGGTTAGTGATTTTGATTATGCAATATTTTATATTAATAATGGGCTTTACGAATAAAAATAATTTACTACTGCTTTCTCATTTCTCACTTTTGTAATAACTCTCTTACTTACTCAAGTATGACTAAATATTCACGAATTTGAGAAATATTTACTTATTTTTATTCAATTCACCTATTAAGCCTATACATTTCCATACCTTCATAAATAGTTCCCTTGATTTTAGTGTATTGCATCAAGTATTAATCCATATAAGTTGTAAGTGGTGTTTATTATTAACAATATTATTGTGTATGAAATTATGAAAGCCCACCAAAGTCTCAGGTTATAAAATATTGTTGACTTAAAGTAATAGTCGTGTTTATATTAGATGCAACTGTTACTCATGTTTTATAGCTGACAGTTCACAGTTGCACAAGTCTATTTCATATTCAGGATACGTGTTTCTTTTCCGACAAGTGACGTTCCTTTGGCACAGTTTAAATCGCTTTCGGAATTACGTTGATAGTGACAATTGACTCCTGTGTATTATTATTATTATTAAGCCGGCATTGTCCGCTGGCCACCTCCGCTAGTTCTCGCGGCGAAGTGCTCTCCATCGCACGCGCTCTACATTCCCTCGGGAAAATCGAGACTAGTAATACGGGAATGAAAGCTATTTTTCTGGGAAAAAAGCTCAAATCCAGCGACGCGTTCTATGTTTGAATGGTTGTGTTGCCAGACGCCAAATACCAAACTACATTTTGACATGTTCGATTTTTGAATTTCAATTACGTAGTACATATCTTTGATTATTGATTGATGAGTTTTTTGTTGTAAATATGCACATATTTATTTATAATGATCATAAATCCTAAAAGCACGATAATCAAACATTAATTGTTACAAAGATATAGATTTGCAAACTGTTTGATAAGTTGTCCATCATTGTCCATGAAAAGTACTTTTGTAGGAAACGATACTGTATCAATTCTTTCGTCATATCTCATTTCCGTGAGAGTTATATCCTATCGCGAACAACGCGAGTCTTTTTCATCCACAAATCAATCGTAATATGATCTATTTAATACAAGGTGTGGTCTAATTCATATGTATAGAGCAATCAGGTCAGAGACCCACTGTTACTCGATTTAATCACCTCACGCGATCTTCAAATTGCCTCAAGTGACTTCTTGTTCAATTTAGTTTTGGACTGTGCTTTTATTTATTCGGAGTATTCCCGTGAGTATGGATATAAATAGGTTGACTCTTGACTTCCTGCATTGACCTTTCATCCATAACGAGAACTAATAATCACACATATTTAAAAAAAAGTCACTATTCAAGATCACAAGATCGACTCTTTGATATTATTTGCTTAATTGGCATTAAATTTCCGCTCTTGAAGCGCTTTAGTTATATGTAATTGATAATTGGTATATTATTATAGAGAATCTGTAAAAAAAATATTCGTATTAATTTAATGAATGATCACTACTCAATATTCAATGTCTAGTTTAGATCAGAAATTAATATTCAGTAAAACTAAGACGCACTAAAAATAGTTTTTTTTTATTAAAAATTTGAAAGTGCAGACTTAACATGACCTGTGAAAGTTAACATGAAAGTGTTTGATAAAGTGAGATTTGCAAAAAGTTCCGGGAATAATATGTCATCATCGAGTTCTTCGACGTCGTTCAAAGAAAACACTGTCCACATGAGCAGGAGTGAAGAGATGTCAAGGGTGCAGCCTCTCCAGCAACTATTCCTCAGATCTGGTACTATCGAAGAAGAGGGTGAAAGTAGTGATGCCCAGGAACAGGCGAGGGCAGATTCCCCATTTATACCGGGATCCGCCCTCAGAGACATGAGCAGCCACAGTCTTCACAGAGTCAACACAGCCAGCAGCTCAGTCAGCCATAATTTAATTCGTCAGGATAGTTACAGGTGCTTTTGTATTCTAATTATATTATTAAGGTTTTCAGTTTATAGATGATTTTTTGAATTTACTAGGAGAGTTGTAGATATGATGTGAAACTGCATCGTGAATACATTTGCATGTCAAAACAAGCACAAATAAATCAAGCATTCAAATGTAAAATGCGTAAAACCGGTAAAATCATCGCCATTACAACCAACCAACAAATTACGTAAAATTAATTTAAAAATATCTGTTATATGTATACCTAAAAAGGTACTTACAATCTGTCTTCTAAACACAAATGATAAATGCTTTGATTTATTAGATCGTATCTATTTCAATTATCTTATCTCTCAGCTATTGTTTCAGGTACATTGAAGTTAGTTTATATTAACACTAGACTTTCGATTTTGAGACATATTTTTTCTCTTCTGACTCATTTTCAATATATATACATACACTTAAATGATAAATGACTCTGAATATATTATAATTATAGTGTGTAGCTGTTTCGTCATGATCTACACTCGTTTTTAGCATTCTGTTGAACACTCTTGGCGAAATCTTATCAGTTCCTTCGTTGATAACTCCAAGTGTCATGAGACGTGTAGTCAGTGACACCTTTATTTATAATCATAAGGTATTTCTACACACAGTGTCACAGTGACCGTGTAAAGTGAAGTTGTTATGTAAAAACAGTTCGTTTAATTATTGTGTTGTGTATAAATATGTACAGATTTAGAACAATGATTGGAATAAGTAAATAGTTGCCCCAAACAATCTGTCACAATATGGCATCATTGGTTTAAATATGTAGTTAATTAAATTTAACTCAACAGGAATAACTTAAGGGTAATTTACACAGGTAAATTAGACAATTAGAATACCCACCAGTTATTTTTTACATTCTTCTCTAATATTCATTTATTCGGGGTTTCCTTCCTTGATTTGCTCTACTTAAGGTCGTTTTCTTCAAACTAAGTAAGCTACCTAACTCTGTCAATTGGTCTGTACTCCTCCATGTTTGAAGAAAACGCCCCTTTTTAAACCGATTACTCTTACTTGTGTAAATTGACCTTAATGTATTTAATGACAGTTTGTTTTATAATGAACCAATTTTGTACAGGTTGTCCAGTAAAGAATGTATAATCCTAAAATGATAAATGAAAAATGTAATGGTTAAAAATGTCCAAGTAAATTTGCTACTCATCTATTTATATATTTAAAATGTTTTAACAATAAAAAATATTATTAATTTAATTGTGGTCATGGTGAACAAAAATTTGTTGTCAAAGGATCTTCTGCTATATTTGGGATAGAATTTTACCTAACTTAGTACTTTAAGATGATATTTGATTTAATGATTATTATAATATGAAATTATTTAGGACACTTCCCAGTTTGTAATTTCATAAAATTACCTTTTATTATTGTTTCATTATAAATCATCGATGTGATTTCCAGGTTTGTAATAAATGGGGGATACGCCGCTTCTTTAATAATAAATAATTCTAAAATAATAAGAAAGACACAAACATAACATTTAAAATGTGTCTTTAGTTTTATTTCGATTTCAACCTTTTATTGAAACACATGAAGCGTTAATAATTGCGACATTGAAATTCCATTATATTCTATGTGTTTTATATTCATATTTTTTCAACTTGATTTGATAATTCACAATCAGCATAGTTTTCTGTAAATATTTATGCGATATTCAAAGCTCTCAATATTAATGATTATTTGTAATAATAACAAACTGCTTATTATTTAAATGGGAAACTAATAAATCTAGATGTAGTGGGCGTATCGATGCAAATAATTGTCACATCTTTGTCCAGTATCATATTCATTAAACATTATTTAAATTAATTTATTCATAAATGACATTAAGATTATATTTTCATGGTCGATGTTATAAATTTGTATTAATATGGATTTGGGATGTATTGGGATGAAATCTTAATAGTTTTGTCATATGAGATACTTGAAGCCGGAAGGTTTTGGTTCATCGTTAATTATAAAAATTAGTTTATACATATTTGAAAAATGTATAAGAAAATGCGTTTTTTTATAAAATAATTAATGTGTTTATACATATTTCAATTATTGTTTGTAATTCTCCAATACATTACCGTCCCTAAAATTATGAAACAATGCTATGAAGGATTTAGAGAATCATTTATCGAAATTGTAGAACTGTGTTTAAATAATGTCCCAGTATTTACTTTTTATGAACGAAGTCTTATTTAAATATATCGATCGGTATTTTTATTATAATATTTTGCTGATATAAAAATCAATACTTGATTCCATTTAAACATTACGATATAATGCTTATATTATGAAAATTAATTCCAAGATTCATGTCTGATTTCCCTTTGAGTTGAATAATTGTTTACAGTAGTAATAATAGGACTCGTGCAATATTTTCAGTGTCAGATATTGTATTGGCGAAGTATGTTTAATTAGTTTCAGGGCAACGCTTGTCTTTTCAGTCGGCCATATTTGTACTTTTATTATCGACAACATGTCCGCAAATTCGTCTGTCACGGATATTTTGCACCAAGATTTTTTTCTTTTAACATTCTCCGCCTTGTCTCGTAAATGAAGATATCTATACTTTATTTTATGAACCTTAGCTTAGCAATGTTTACTCATTGAATGCCGATAATGTACACATTTGAAAGACCTTCGAACAGCATCAAAACAGTGCGTTTTATACTCACGTGTTACTCTATTCGTTATTATTTTTTAGAGTGAAACTTGAGTAATTGAGAGTGATAGTAATATTTGATTGACATTCTTTATTTTAATAGTTATATTTGGATGCAATTCGGTGTGTGTGTTTAAATAAAGCTGCTTCAACCTTTGATTCTTACAAAATCAAATTTTTATTCATTTTTTCATCAAATCAAATAAGTGCTAAAATATAATTATTAAGAAAATAATACACTTACATGAATTATATTCAATCAAACGTTATCCTTTATTTTTGATACATTTATTTCCTAGTTGTATTAAAAATATTTATTAATTAACCTTTACGCCACATATATTGAGACTTTTTGTCTAAAAATTCAATTAATGACTTTATTTTAAGCTTGAATAATATTTTTCAATGCTTGCTCAAAACGCCAGTCTTTATATTGATAAGTGATATTCGCATCCAGGCATAGATATAAACATAAGATATCGCATGAGTGGTTAATTGCGTGTTTATTATAAATAGATCAAGTGGCCAAAAACAAGAGTTATCTGGCAAACATTATACTATATTTCACAGTAAAATGCGTAAATGTATTGTTACTACATGTCATATGGACTCAGACATACACTCAAATACATTTAGCTGAAGTTTTTACCAAAGTCTTCTTTAACATGTTTAAAATATTATTGCGTTTTAAAGTATTGTCACAGCCACTCTCAGAGGCCACTAGAAATGTGTTGAGTGAGGGAGACATGCTTATTCCTTTATCGAAAAGGAGAGAATAGTGCAACAATACGGGTTTACATGAATTTGCACGAATAATTTATATGCAATGCGATATCTAATGTTTATATTTATGCATCTAGGATAATAATTATTGAAAACAGTTTAATACAATCAAATCACGGAATTATAACTTGTTAATTATATTGCATCAAACGTTTTTTTTTCATACTTACGGCACTAAAAGACCACAAAGAATGTGGACAGGTGATATTAGATATGCGGTAGTGAAGAAAATCATTGGTTTACCAGCTCTAAATGAGCCAAGAGTAATGACATCGTGTTTTTTTTAATTTTTATTCATCAGCCGGTAACCGTAACTAATATATTGCGGCAATATCCATCCTAAAACATAAAAATATAGTAATTGTAACTTAAAGTTGGTTCGAGACTGACTGTTTTACGAGTAGTATTGAATCCAGTAGTCGCCTACGCTTTAAGGAGTGTACAATCAAATATTATATTTTACTGATACGATATTGTTTGGGGTTCGCATACCAGAGTCGTATTTTGAACCTATACATATAATTAATTAGAGTTTTCCTATTTCTCTATTATGAAAATTGGATTAATGGGTTCCATTCACATATTTTACTCGTTCTTGTGGTGTATATCGCCTGCTCCAGCGTATAAAATCGTAAGTGCAAAAAAACTGTGTGCTCTTAAGTCTTTATGGAACTGAGCCACATATTGCATGTATGAAACCTCAAAAAATGTTGATTTTCAATCATTATTTAACCTATTATGTGGGACTTTTTCGAAATAGTAAAATAGTCCTATTTAACCGGCAACTAATGTAGATTCATCTATTATCTATAACACATTTCATGTCTCTGTCAATAGAAGGTATTTAATCGTAAACTGTTATATTAAATAAATAATAATTAAACCGAGAGACACTTGACAGGCAGTGTTACCAGATTGTATATATGGCTCAGTTACATAAAGACTTAAGAGCACAAATGTTTTTTTGCACATACGATATTATACGCTAGAGCAGGCGATATTTATCCATTATAAAATTGTGTCGTCTACACAATAATTAAAGCGAAATTAATCTAAACGTCACATAACATAACATTTTTTATTCATCCCCATCCGTTATCAAAGGGTGTAATTAATAGATTAGTGTGAAAACTTTTTGTCAATCAAATACTGATTATTGATAATGATCGATTCACTTTAGGTATCATTGACGATGTGACGTGTATTTGCAAATTATGTTGTTTTCTTAAACGTAGTTTTCACGGTGTCGTATGATAGATGAGTATGAATATAATTTACTTGAATTATTTCTGTTTATTGTATAATTAATTATTAATCGTTTGCATCATATTATATACTGTACATAATTATACATATCGCCTGCTCCAGCGTATAATATCGTAAGTGCAAAAAAAATCTGTGTGCTCTTAAGTCTTTATAGAACTGAGCCATATATTGCATGTATGAAACGTCAAAAAATGTTGATTTTCAATCATTATTTAACCTATTAAGTGGGACTTTTTCGAAATAGTAAAATAGTCCTATTTGACCGGCAACTAATGTAGATTCATCTATTATCTATAACACATTTCATGTCTCTGTCAATAGAAGGTATTTAATCGTAAACTATTATATGTTATAAATAATAATTAAACCGAGTTACACGTGACAGGCAGTGTTACCAGATTAAATATGTGGCTCAGTTCCATAAAGACTTAAGAGCACACAATTTTTTTTGCTCTTACGATATTACACGCTGGAGCAGTCGATATAGAATTGCCACAATTCTATTGGACTAAAATAAATGCTTATGTTGTGTAGTTTTTTTATACGATTAAGTGTTTATTTAATATGTATAATTTCTCGTGTTAAGATAAAAAATATTCGCGCTGTAACATGGTCACACTATCGGCCGCTTTTCCAATCACGTCGTCTTATATTTGATGAGCTCTGTTCGCGATCAACGCAGAAAGATATCGACGGTCGAAGGAAAACGGTTGATCGGGGTTGTTGCTTGGACATTTCTCAAGTCAGAGGCAACATGGAGTCACCTGAATCACCTGGAACAAAGGAGGAGATGCACCTGTTGCCGCCGGGATGGGAGAGTTACAAATGTGGCGCTAATGGATCATTGTCTCCAGGAATAATGTATCCCAATGGGAAGAGGTATCCAAGAAAAATAACGTAAATTCAAACTTATTTGTCACTGTTCAATACGTATTATATGTACATATATTAAAAAAAAAACATTCTAATAATTTATTGTATAATTATATATTTAAACATTTAGTAATCTGTAAAATCTTGAATCTCTGAAAGGCTGAATCATTTTTAAAAAAAATCTTATTTTGACTTAGTTATGTACATTGTGCATACGTCTCCAATCCAATAAAATGCTGTAAAAATGTTTTTTTTTCAATCAACAACTCTAAATTAGTAAATAACTATCTGACTATATAATCAATATATTATACTTAATATAAAATAACCCATTAGCAACCAAATTCTGCTGTTAATATTAGAAAAGCGCGTTTATCGCTTGCGATCCATGTATGGAATAATTCCAGTCTATTTATAAAATAACAAATATAATTTTGACTTTTTGCACCTTTCGTATGTAAACCAGAAGTATATGTGGATAATATTTAAATTTAGGTATATAAATAATAATGAAGTGAAATGCGCCCTTGTATAATTAAGATTGATTACTATTTTCCGTTTTCAGGCATTCAAATACTTCATTAAATTATCCGAAAGCCCACGTTTGAAAGTAATATACATACTCGTATCCATACTTTTAGTTGATTTTTATTTTTAATTGTTTCAGAAGAACACATCGACCCGGAGTGATGAGAAAGATTCGACGAAGAGCGGTTTTGAAAAATGGAGATTGCAACGTTGTCAAGTCCCGCATGTCTCGTCGAAGGTTACGCTTCTTACAGGACATCTTCACCACCTTGGTTGACACACAATGGAGATGGACCTTGCTAGTCTTCACTCTTAGTTTTATATTATCATGGCTATCATTTGCGGTCATCTGGTGGTTGATCGCATTCACTCACGGCGACTTGGAGCCAGCGCATTTACCAGACAACCAAGAGGAGTCAAATTGGAAACCCTGCATGTCAAATATCAACAACTTTGCGTCGTGTTTCCTGTTCAGTATTGAAACTCAACACACTATAGGCTATGGCTCCCGATTGACGACAGAGGAATGTCCCGAAGCCATATTTGTTATGTGTATTCAGAGTATATTCGGCGTCATGATTCAGGCCTTCATGGTGGGTATAGTGTTTGCTAAGATGACCAGACCCAAGCACAGAACGCAGACACTGCTTTTCTCAAAGTACGCGATTATATGTCAACGGGATAGCGAATTGTGTCTAATGTTCAGAGTGGGCGATATGAGGAAATCACATATTATAGGAGCCAGCATAAGGGCGCAACTAATCAGAACGAAGATGACCAAGGAGGGAGAATGTTTATCACAGTATCAGACAGAATTAGAAGTATCCGCAGACGGATGCAATTCAGATTTATTTTTCATCTGGCCACTCACAGTCGTCCACAAGATAAACAGCGACAGTCCACTGTATGCATACTCTGCTGGAGACATTTTGCAGGACAGGTTTGAGATCGTCGTCATACTGGAAGGGACTATCGAGTCGACAGGTCAGACAACCCAGGCCAGGTCCAGCTACATTTCCAGCGAAATTCTGTGGGGACACCGATTTGATCCCATCGTATCTTACAACAAAGAAAGGCAAGGCTATGAAGTAGATTATTCGAAATTCAACGAAACGACTCAAGTGGACACACCATTGTGCTCAGGAAGAGAGCTTGCCGAGTTCTATAAAATGCAAGAGGAATTTAAATCAAGCGGTCAGTACCAACATGTCCATTACGAATATCGTCATTCATATCAAATCAAATAAATTTTTGTTTTTTTTTTTAATAATTTAAATGTTGTAATCGTTAGTAAATTCACGCATGTTATATTATGTCTGCAGATAACAGAGACGTGCTTTCTCTGCGACCTGCTCCTGAAGTGCAGGTTATGCAGCCCCCACCGCCCCTCGAGACAGCCATCAATCTGTAACGTCAATTCATTTCGGAAAATGTGAAAAATCAGCGCCATGATATTACTTCACTAGGCTTTGCCGAATTGGATAAGACAAGATAACGAGAGCGACTGTGAAGAGGCGTTGTTTGGCTCAATGTTATTCTTATAATCTCAAATAAATTTAAATTTACTAAATTAAACCGTCGAAGAGAAAACAAATGGACATACTTATGTGTTGTATACGTCTGTACGCTTGGTGCCTTTTTATATCAGACTGACCGATGATCGAGGCTTGTCACAACATCGAAATGTGTGTATGTATTATTTATTGTTTGTTTGTTTTCAATTGAAAATGAGATGTGTAATTTCACAGTTTTCTTCACTATCGACATTGAAGGCCTATAACACTACACTGAATATCCTCACGATGTTACAATTATTATACGACACTAATTCAGGGAGTTAACATACTTTTAAAAAAGTGTTCAGTGCAGTTTAAAAGGCCTTTTAGATCAACTCGATTTTTGCCTATAAGTAAATATTTATTGACGACACATTGTAATATGTCATTAGATGACACGACCACACATAGTTGGCTTTTTGATTGTTTGAAAAGTGTTTTGCGTGTAAGTTAGTGTTATCTAATGTAATTAATTCTTGAATAGTAAAGTTTATTATTATAAGGGACCAAGTCGAAAAAAGTGCTTTGGAAAATTGTGTGTTAAGCACAGTATTTTGGGAAAACAAGTTCCAGCATTGCAGCTGTAAAATCACGATGTACTTGAAAAGCGTGATTTTTTTTAATTTTATGACCAAAGTCAATATGTATTTGCAAATGTGATACGAGGACAGCTTTTAGAGGCTGTCGTTGAATAAAGACATTGATTTAAAATATTATTTTGGCGCTTCTGTTATTAAGTATCAAAAGCAATAATGAATAAGCCGTCATAAATATGCATAAATATGTAATGTGTTATAAATGAACTATTCTTTAGTATAGTATGTATATCTAAAGTAACCCATGATGTGTTCTAAAATACAATATTCATTCACCGAAGAATAATAAATAAAACATAGAAACGCCTTTAAAAAAATCTGCTTTTACTTTTCCTAGTGAATGATATTATCAAAACTTCATATGTGAAACCTGTTACTTTAATAATTACTAGCTATTGGACCCACATATATTGGAATAAAAAAATTATTGTGAGTTATTCAATAAAATTCTTTAAGTAAACCACTGAGCATTTTTATGTTGGATATTTATTATTTAACCATTCAAACAATAAAACATCCTCAATGGAAAGAAATACACAAGTTTTTCCGTTGAGTATCAGAAAATATCCACGGGATTACATAAATTTAAACTATGGCTATAAATAGAAGTAGAATTTAAACAGAAGGAATGTGAATTTTCAATAAAAAACTGTAAGTATTGTTTTCTACCACGAATTGGAGAGTAGTGACGGAAGTAGGTAACAATTTTGATCCAGAAAATAATTTGAGCCCCCGAAGACAGCTTGAAGTAGGTAAAATTTAAATAAATAAGAAAGTATACATAAGTTGAATAAAATATATCAATTAAAATTTTTTAGGCCATATTTATTTGTAAATGCATGGGTGAGCGATACTGCTTTATGGTGGCAACACCAACATATTGTTCTGTCATAGAAGTGTCAGGTCATCTCTGTCTGGACGGATTTCACAATGTTTCGTTCATCCAACTTCGACAAACTTCTCGGTAATTATGGCGTTATTTTAATTTTTCTATTTTCTAGCTTTATTATTACTTTATCGAATGCCTTGAACTATATATTACAATGAACACAAATACATTATGAATAGAAACGACAATGCGAGCATTTGTAATCTTTGTTAACTATTATTTCTAATGTTCTTCCATTTTATTAAAGATAAAGCTACGAATAATCTTCGCTTAGATCCCGATTGGGCTACAAATTTACAGATCTGTGATTTGATTCGTCAAAATGACGTCACGTAAGTAAAGTTTTTATCTGTTTATGTATATTTGTCATCTCGATATTGATTCAACAATATGATTTCATTTCATTTATGATTTCACATCTCTTTCTAAAATCCAGTTTAAATGAAAATCTAACCACTATTTTTGTTTATTAAAATGTAATTAATGCCACTATAATGCATTAAAAATGACTGCGTATTGAATTATCAGATATACACATAATTACTGTCATTGGATAATTTCTAAAGCTGACTAACCTAATCATAATTTTTTTTATAAGCGGAATATGCTACTGTAAATGTCAAATTTAATACTACATCACAAAGCTACCATTTTTTCAATAAATATTAATTTAAATGATCGAATTTAATAATATTTTGTATATTCTATTTTTATTTATAGTCCAAAATATGCACTTATGGCAATCAAAAAGAAATTGTATTCAACGAATCCTCACCAAACCATGTTTGCTTTGCTGGTACTTGAAAGTATCGTAAAAAATTGTGGTTAGTAGCTCATTAACTAATGCAATGATTATCAATTGAAAAAATTGTAATGTGATTTGTTTGAATAGGATCAGGTGTTCATGATGAAATAGCTAGTAAAACCAATTGTGAAATGTTCAGAGATCTTGTAAAAACATCTCAACATCTCAATGTTCGCACAAAGACACTGGAATTGATTCAAGCTTGGGCATTTGCTTTTAGAAATAGTCCAAAGTACCGCACTGTTCAGGTAAGCACGGAAGCATTAGTTATCATGGTTCACAGTTGTATTATTATTATCAAGCATAAAAAAAAATGACATTACATTATTTATTTTTTGTTAACAATCTGCAATAGTGACGCATATTTTAAATTCAATGTACAATTACAATTATGGTTGTTTAACATAATATTGTAATTGTAATTATAATATATATTTATCATTTATAAATTATTGACTATGTCTGTGCATACCCTGTTCTTCAGTAACTTACTTGTATGGCTTCTCTTATTGATTTTTATGACTAATTAAATTTAAACCAGTTCTTGTTCTATATTTGCAAAATCCACATTGTTAAAGTTAAAATTATGACGGGTCCTTTTATAAGAGTTAGTTTAAAATGTTTTGTGTGCTTAAATATTTTTTTTAAATGTTTATTTTAATTTTTAGGATACTGTTAATATAATGAAAGCTGAGGGATATAAATTCCCAGCATTAAAAGAATCTGATGCCATGTTTTCTGCTGATAGTGCACCCGAATGGTTTGATGGTGATGTTTGTCACAGGTAAGATTTAAAAAAAATTATAAAGACATATTAAGATCTCGCTCCCCTTAAAAAAATAGTAATGTACACATTTATTTTTTGTATTAGGTGTCGAGTTCCATTTTCTCTGATTCAACGTAAGCATCATTGTAGAGCATGTGGTCAAGTATTTTGCCAACAATGTAGTGCCAAGACGACAACTTTACCAAAATTCGGAATTGAGAAAGATGTATGTAGAAGTCTGTTTGTTTTAAATTATTTATGAATAATTTTTGATTACTAATATTGTCTAATTTAGGTGAGAGTTTGTGATGCCTGTTTTGATCAAGTATGCAAACCAACTCCTGGTACTCCAGGAAAATCAGACTCAGTAGATTCAACAGAATACACATCGAGCACACAGTCTCAGCCCTCTGGGGTATTGTTTATTTTTCTATTTGTTTAGCATTATTTTATTAACAAAAAATAATATTATTGTTTCAATATTTTTAGCCACCTCGTAAAAGTGAGGAAGAATTAAAAGAAGAAGAAGAACTTCAATTGGCTATTGCCCTCAGTCAATCTGAAGCTGAACAAAAGGAAAAGGAGAGACATAGACCCGTGCTTATTTCATCTGCACCACCTCAACAAGTTCATTCGGCTCATAGTATGTTGCGGTTTTGAGCGTATACTTAATTTAAAAACAATGAATACATTAAACAGTTGTTATATTTATTTTTAGACAGCCCACCATCATTCCAACAACCATCTGAAGAACTATCTAGATATCTAGCACGAGGTTACTGGGAGCAAAGAGCTCAGCCAGGTTCACAATCTGAACCTCCATCTGCTCCATTATCATCTCCAGGACCTCAGCCTCAAAATGTTTGTTGCTAATTAATCTGTATATTCTTGTAAATTAATTTGTTTTATTGTTTTTTTTTTATTTATTAGATGCTTGCTGAAATGTTAACTAATAAAATGAATTCTTTAAAAATGGAAAATGGTGGCGGAGAAGATAGTGAACTAGAAGAATTCGTCGGTGCTTTGAAATCCCAAGTTGAAATTTTTGTGAATAGAATGAAAAGCAATTCTTCACGGTAAAATTAAGCCTAAAAATAAAATAGATTTTCATTTCTTTTGAAATATTTTACAAATTCTTCATTTTTTCAACAGAGGCAGGTCAATTGCTAATGATAGTTCTGTTCAAACATTATTCATGAATATTACCACCATGCATTCCAAGTTATTGAGATTCATCCAACAGCAAGATGACAATAGGGTGCATTTTGAAGGTTTGCAGGTAAATTAATTATTTATAATACAAGTGTATGTAACTGTTTACTTTATAATAAGTGATGTATTTATTAATATTTCAGGATAAACTAACACAAGTGAAAGATAGCCGAGCTGCTTTAGATGTTCTCAGAGAAGAACATGCTGAACGTCTGAGAAGAGCAGCAGAACAAGCAGAACGCCAAAGACAACTACAAATGGCACATAAACTTGATATCATGCGTAAAAAGAAACAAGAATATTTGCAATATCAAAGACAATTGGCACTTCAACGTGTTCAAGTAAATACCAATTTATATTTTAGTTTTTATAATTTTGTCATAAATACTTTGTTTTACAGGAACAGGAAAGAGAAATGCAAATGCGTCAAGAACAACAAAAACATCAATATATGATGGGAGGGGCTAATTCCTTTTATATGCAAGGTAGCCCCGTGCATCAATTTCATAATCCACAACAGCCTTATCAACAGCAGCCAAACTTTCCTCAGGGTTATCCCATGATGCCCAATATGCATCAACCGCCTCAAGTCCATGGTGAGGGTCCCACTATGATGCATCAGCAAAATAATCAAGTTGGTCCAGCTGGAACTCTACCCAGGCAAAATCAAGTCCAATCTGTACATCAAATGCCTCCTATGAATATGCAACATGGTCCAATGCCTCCGGGTGGTCAAATATCTCAACATATATCACAGATCCCAGGTGGAATGCCTCCTCCGGGTACAATGATGAGACCTGCTGGACCTATGATTCAAAATCCTCCCCTCGGTATGGTCAACCAAGTAGGACCGCAAGCAACGGGCATGCCCAACACCCAAGCCATGCAACAACCTCCTCAAATTGCTCCAAACATACAAAACAATCCTCAAATATCTCAGCAATCTATTGGACAACCACCAAATCAGAATTCTGCTATTGCGAATCAAAACCAACAAATGCCACCTCAAGTTGGCCAAATGAATCAACCCAGACAAGTAGGTCCACAGATTCCTCAACATCCATTGCCCCATCATTTGAATTCCCACGGTGGGCAGAATCAAGGACAGATAATGCAAAGTCACCAAATTCCTTCCAATGTGAATGAAGTACCAAACCTTGGACAGCCAACTGTAATTGACATCAAAACTGCTCCTAGTCAAAAAGAAACATTGTCACCAAGTAATTCTGTGAATGCAATTCCTCCACAAAATCCTGCTACTAATAACGTTAGTCCACAAAACCCTCCACCCCAACAAGTTAATTCTACTCAAGATAATGCAACTGCAGAGCTTATTAGCTTTGATTAAAAATATATTATATTTCATTCTTCGTTTTTTAATTGCAGATTCTTAAATGAACTGTACTTCATATTTTTTATACAATTGTTCTATTGCTTCTAGTTGGTAGTAGTGCTTTCTCATGAAGAGATACATAATCATGTTTGCTTATAATTGGTTTTGAATATACAAATTCAAAATAATATTCCTTATTAGCCCTTTATATAAATGCTAAAATATATGAATATTTATATACATATATGTAGTATGGATTTATAATATAGATATCATCCTTTGTAATGGTTTTCTATGTAGACTTTAGGGTTCATATTTTATTACATATAACCATTGATACTGATGTATGACTATTAAAATACATAAATAACTTACTACATAATGTATTTTGTATTATGAAATACATTACATTTAATAGTTAATAATATTCACTTTTTGTTTTTTCATATTCTATTGCAATAAATTTATAAAAATGATTTTTTTTGTTTTATTTGTTATATTACATAAGAAATCCTTGCTACGAAAAAAAATCCTTTTAACTATATTTCTATAAATGTTGTTAATAGCGGAATAAAGTATTATTGTCCATCAAGAACACATTCAAGAATTGAATGAATTACTAGGTACGGTTCACAATTGGCTGCTGGTCGCCTATCTTCTATATAACCTTTTTTTTCAAAAGAAACTTGAACTGGTATTCTCACGCTTGCTTTTCTGTCTCCGATACCTTCGAAACAAAGATATATTTTTTAAAGTATAAATTTTGATTATACCATGCTTTAAATAAATTTACCATAAGTAAAACGATGGTAATCTGAAGTTTCATCTCTACCAGAAAGACGTTTTTGGTTTTCTGGACCTCCATAAGTCTCTATAGTACGTTCATGAACTAAAGAAAGTTTTTTGATCATCTCGTTGATTGCACTAGTGACATTTTTATAACTTAATGTTAAATTGAGATTTGATAAGTTACTATGACACCAATTACACAATGTAACTTACTTTTGTCCATCTCTTTGTCTCATCTCAATAGTTGAAAAATTTACATGACACCCTGAAGAAGGATACGCAGTATTATTACAAGGGAAAACATTAAATGTTACATACAGCCCAAACTCTTCCGCCAACTGAAGAAGAATAAATCTAGCTATCCACAAATCATCACAAACTTTAAGACCGTCGGATGGACCCAATTGGAATTCCCACTGGTTTTCACCATTTTCAGCATTGGAACCGAAAATATTGACCCCTGCGTAAAGACAACAAATGTAATGACTATCTACTAGAGAACGGTTGGACAGACTCAAACCGCAATAATGTTTTTTATTAATTCCATCAATAGTAGACTTCATAAATTTTCTATTTGCATCTAAGATATAATATTCTTGCTCTAACCCAAACCACGGTGCGAGATCTTTAGTTTGTTCACAAATATCTGAGCACTTCTGTCTAACGGTCTCTGAATCTGAAAGTATTTAAATACAATATGAAATGGTTTATGTATCAAAATCATCATACAATTTAAACTTACAATTATTATAGATTTTGGTATCACATAGTACTACTATATTATTGCCTTTTTTAAAGGGATTTTTATAAATTCTCTTTGGGATTAATGATACATCGGAATAGATTACTTCTGTGAGATCAGTTGAATAGCCATCAAAACTCCAATGTGGTACCTCTGTATATTAGTGACCAAAATATATTTAGAGAAAAATTTGTACACAAATTTTTACCTGTGATTGATGTAGGTATAAAATCTAGAGTTCGATCCTTAGATTTAATAGTTTGTTTAACAATCCATACATATGTAACTATAATAGTATCTTTTGGTAATGGAAGGCTTAAATATTTTTCCATTTTACTAAAGTTTGTGAAGCTTATCTTTTGATCTACAGGGAACAAATATGTAAGATTAAACTTTAAGTGGGTACTAAAAAATTTAACCAATCTTGAAGTTTGAGCAAGACTGCATTCAGCGGTGGTGATGTTCCAAATGTTAAGCTTGGTAACAAATTGGTAACAAATTAAGAACAATACACGTAGTATTATATGGTTGGTGTTGAGTATGTACTCGGTTATTTGAATAATACTAAAATGAAAATTTATTACTTATAACATTCAATAAAAAAATCAATATCTCTTCAAATGTAAATAATTTTAAAAAAGAATCGTTAAAATAAATTAATTAAACAAGAAAATATAAATACATATGTTAAAAAAGAAGGGTAGCAACATCGGCTGTCACTATTGGCGGTTGCAAGCAAATAGTTGTCAATGGAGGTTGAAGATTGTTTATCAAAGGAAGAAGAAGAGGAGGAGCCAGGTCCAGTAGCAGTATGGCGCATGTTCTCATCGCCTCTCGTAGCGTTATTAGCCACGCCCCTTCATGGCCACGACCAGCTCAAGTCTTTAATGCAGAGTATTATTCATTCTACCAGGTATCCTCTGTTTTTTACTGTTTATTTTAAAATACTATATTTTAAAAAAATATTTTCAGAGAATTTTCAGAAGTATTAGTTCAAAGGTCACAACTACCGGATAAAACCACCAAATACTATTCGGCTTTTAATAAATGGCTTCTAGGAATACTTTTTTATATTTTAAACTTGAAGGAACTCGATAAGTAAGTCATGATTTTGTTCGAATTCGTTAATGTGTATTATTATTATTAATATAATTTTTTTTAGAATTCACAATGTTAGTGTTGATGCACAATTAAAACTTTTAAAAATATTGTTTACAAATCGAGCATCGTTTTTCGATCACATAGTTCTAGAATATCTTACAACTTTCAAAAATCTTGTCCATTATCATCGTTTTGGTTCTAAGGATGGCTGCTTAACTATCCATAAATTTAAATCTGATGAGGCGGATTTAAAAATTAAAGATCTTAATTTAACTCCTGTGACTATCATAATTGACGATGATGAAATGTGTAAAAATTTAATGAAACATTCCATGAACATATTAGGAGAGACGATTTCTTTTTCCGATTTGATTCCTGCTCACATTGAAGAAGAATATTTTGAAACTCTCAATATTATCATGTCATCATTCGATATTGATTTGAAATGTGCAGTTATTAATATAATATGTAAAATATTTTGCCATCACAAACAACGAAAACACTCTCACCACAAGAAAAAATTTCTTTTATATGTTAAAGAATTATTACGCAATGAATTATTGTGGAAAACAATAGATAGTCATGATAAAGAAAATTTAATCACTCAGCTTGAAAAACTTACAAAATCACTTCTTATATCTGGTGATTCCAATTTAAATACACCATTTATAAATGAATCGACTTTATTAAATACTTCAAAAATGGTTTCTGATACTGAATTATTGCCAAAAATAAATTCAATAATTGTACAAAAAAACATCTTACAGTTACTGAATATAATCGACAAAACTACGAATTCAGAAAACAATGAAGACATTCCGTTATCTGATTTATCAATATTCAATATTTTCCATGACCTAGTTGTAAATTCGTCAAATTTTCTCAAAGAGGATGTCAGCAATGTATGGAAAAAATTGGAAACTGTTCAGAGCTATCAAAAAATCTGTTCACAATTATATGACATATCTAAAATATTAAATACACAGCAGACAACAGATATTATTGAAGATTTAAAAAAATTGAACAATCTTTTGACCATCTTAATATTTTACAAAATAGAATTAATTAAAAAGATGCAAAAAAGTTTCTTTAAAATTAATGAATCAAAAAATGAACTTGTTATAACAGAGTGTATATCAAACTATGATAATATAAACATATTCAAAACGGGAGTTTTTTCTAATATAATAAAAAAAATTACACACTCTGTAACATCTGTGTTATCTGATTCTACTGTTGGTTTTGAAGTGTATGAAATGATTTTCTTAATTTTTGCAAAAGTAATGTTTCTTTCACCAGAACTAACTTTGAATGATTTGGATATAATATTAAAAGCACAATCAACAATTTTGCATAGTAAAAATAACTCCTCTGAATTGACAAATCTTTTTGCAATAATAAACCACCAAAACATATTCGTAAATAAAAATATACACTCACAACAATTAAGAAAATGGTCATTACAGTCAATTGATTCTTGTAAAGCTAGTAATAAAAACTTTGAGGTAATTATACATACATATTTTCAAATTCAATATATTCTCTTTATATTAAATGTAAATATTTTTTTAGATTCTACCATTAGGACCGTTGCTAATAATGAATAATATTTTTAACATTGAGAACTTTATATGTAATATTTTAAGTCAAAGCCTCTATTCCAAAAATGTAGAACATCAAAAAACCCTTGGATCTATTTTACCTACTGTGATTTGTTTGACTTGTAGTCATTGCATATTAATACAGATGCCATCAAATATACAAGTCGATTTTGGATACAGATTAAAATTATCAGATTGTTTCACATTGCATATTGTATGCATGACTTGCTTCAAAATAGATTCCAATAATGATTTCAAGTTGAAATCTCAAATTCTTATTGATAAGGCGACTGTGATGCAAGAAAAAATAGTTACCGAAAGCATGAAAGCTAAAAATATGTTTGAAAAGTTTTTAAACTTTTCATTATATAATTGTGACATGGCTGAAGAAATTGGAAATATTTTAGTTACTGCTGCAAGGCATTCCATAGTGAAAATTTCTTCCATAAAATATTTTTTCAGTAATTTTTCTATGAAATTTACATCCAAATTCATCAGAAATATCAATCAAGCAATTTATGTTAGTATTAACTCTTTTTGAATTTGTTTTATAAATAATAGTTGTTGAGTTACAAAATCCACCCTGAAAAATTTCCATATATTATTTTGGATGAAAAAAAAATCAATTGGATTTTTTTTAATATTATTTGCAAGATTTGATTTTGTTACTCAACAATTCATCTGATCTCTTTGTCATGAATATGTATATTTTTAGGAAAATACAAAAATTGATATTGCCTTAAAAAATGAAGCTATAGATTTAACTATAGATTTGTTATTGGCATCAACCAAGAAATGTTTGGAACGAAGTAATGTGGAAGAGCAAGAAACATGTATTGAAGCAATCAGACAATTTGGTTTAGTAAAGTACTCTGGAGTCATATTACCCTGTGTGAAATTACTTATCCACTTTACTATGTATCCACTTTGTCCTTTCTCATCCAAAGTGTGTATTATTATCAATGAGGTGTGTGAAAATCATCAAACTACTCCAAACAAAGTTTATCATCTATACAAGAAGGATTTCTGTCGCTGTATGATGGAACTGGCTGCATTCAACTATGTCATGGGACATGGCTTTGCACAAAGTATTTTTAAAGTAGGTGTAGATTAATTCATGGCCTATTTAAATTACCTTGCGTAAACACTGATTTTGAATATCGTTGCAGACAGTCAAAGCTTTTGATCTGGAAGGATACCGTGAATTTATATCGAAAGATATTCACAATGCACTGCCATATCTTTTTCCCATTATAATTAAAGAGCCTAAACTACATACAATAATTGCTGATATTTCTGCGCTCATACACTGTTCTCCGGCTGAGTTTTTAAGTGAACGCTTTCCCAATATCTATACACATATATATTTATTTGAGGCTGAAAAAAATGCTCAAATGTGTTTCAAGATGATTGAACAGTTTACGGGAAAAAGTTTATCAGCATTGATAAAAAAACATTTTCGCATCATTTTGACTGAATTGCTTCTACAATATTGTTGTGGACCAGAGAAGGTAATAAAAGCATGCCGATATTTGGCCTGCAATGAATATAATACTAATGAGATAGCGAGCTCAAATATGACACTGAATCAAATTGCTGATTTTATACAACCGAGGTTTTTGGGTGTACTGGCCTATTTTGATAGCAAAATCGTCAATACCAAAGTTGCGTTATCAGTCAAAAGAAAAGCATTACATAGCTTTCCCGATGTTTTGAATCTTATGGGTCCAAGCAGGATGACTCCTTTGAGATTAAAGTTACTCGCCACACTCAGAACAGCTTTGCAACTCATGGAAGACTTCCCTGTATTGAATGCGCTTGCGTGGAATGCATTTATCCGTAATGTAGATGTTACAGTTCTTGGATCTCTCCTCACAACAATATTTGTATCATTGATGCCACTATATGCTCTCGCACCTAAAGAAGTTGGAAATATATTTGAGTATCTCATAATACAAAATGAGAATATTCTTTCTGCTCATATACCTGATTTATTTTTTCTGCAAAATGCCAATCTTGAGTTAAATATCAAAACAATTATTATGAAGCACGTAAATAAATCGCAACCTCAGAATTTCACTGATAAGTTGCAATGGTATTTGAAATATCTGCACCAAGATATGAGTGAAATCCGAGTAGACATACTGAAAATCTTGACGAAATTCATGAAGAACAATCAATCGAAAATTTATGAAATTGTTCTTGGTAGTGAAAATGTTCAATCGGTTATCATGGAATTAGTCAGTGCTTTAGTCGTTGGTAAATGTTTGTTAAATTTTTTTAAGTAGTCGTATACTTAATATTTATCTATTCAAGGATGTCGTGATTCTGATGGCGATGTTAGTGATTGGAGTGGGCGGTGCTTAGGAGAATTGGGTGCCTTTGAACCTTCACTTTTACCTAGAAAGATATCCCGACAAAGTTCCGCCATTACCCCATTTGCATTTAGTGTTAAAGATGTCAGTTTTGCCAAAGCAGCACTTTACGAGTTAACTCGTGCTTTTCAATGTGAAAAACACACGAAAGTATACAATTTAATGTGTCAAATAAATATATTGTCATTTTAATTGTAATAACATAATTTGTGTTCTAGAGTATGGATTGTTTCGCATTAGCAATACAGGAAATATTGAAGACTTACAATATATCTCCAGATAGTAATAATAAAGACATATGGGAAAGTTTCTCCGATCAAATGCTCCAAGTTATGACACCACTTTTAACTTCTCGGTATGAAATAATTATTTTTCAAATGTTCTACATCTTGATGATTATTATGAATATTCCAGGTACACGTTAGCTTTCCCTACCAATCCGGATAAAGTTCATCCTGTTTATGGATCACACTTGGCGACATCATTTAGTGAATGGGCATTCAAGTACGATATAAAGAAATAACGATTCAGTTACAATTATTTTAATAATTTATAATTCAAAAAATATTTTTTAGTTGGGCCAGTCAACTCATTCCCACTATAAACTCTAATCCCATTCAAGAAGTTTTCAGGATGGTTCGTCCCAGCTTAAAAAGAGATACTCGCACACTCATTCTTTTTCTTCCATATGTTGTGTTACACGGTATACTTTCAGGATGCGAGAATCTTATCCTGGAAGAATTTCTAGCTATTATTTGTAGGTTCATTATTTAATATATTGAAATGCTAATAATATTAATTTATAAAACTTAAGGTTTACAGTCATTTAATATGGATGATAATATACACAATGTAAAGTCTAAATATAAAATATTAAGGTATAAAAATCTGACACCCATCAGAAACACAATCAATATTGAAGAAGGCACTCATGTAAGTAGATTTCAATAGTTGATTGCTAATAATATTTATCATATGCTGATGTCAGAATTGTTAAAGATGAAATGTAGTAAAATGGTTTTTGAGCTTTTGGATTTTCTCAATCGGTGGACGCTGGAATGCACAAATTCCAAACTGAATGGTTTAAATGACCTCAACTGTGTGTAAGTTTATCCACAACATTAATTTACATGCATGTCTTTTATTTAACTTTTTTTTTTGCATTAGTAAAATCAAAACATTTTTGGGTAAATTTGATAAACTGACAGTTTCTCAAAGTAATTTCTTATGTGGCGAACTAGAAAGGTCACTACAATATTTAGAACTGTACATGGAAGAATCTTCGGACAGAATACAGGAACAACTTGGCTTCTTGGCGGAAATTTATGCTGGTTTAAATGAGCCCGATGCCGTGTCTGGTATGTATTTTTGTTTACAATATTTAATATTCGGATTCTTCAAATATTATTTTGCTTCGTAGGTATTTTGGGTATGAAACAAACAGAACCTTCATTATCTGAATTAATTTTGGCCCACAATGTGACCGGTCAGCTTCAAGACGCTGCCATATGCTATGAAAAATATGCTCAACAAGGGAATGTTGACCAAATATTACAGGTAATTTTAAATTCATAGGCTTAAAAATTGATGCATACATGACTCAGAAATAATTTATAAAGTCTTCTTTGCTTTCGTAGAAAATGCACAATTTCATATCAAATTGTAATGAATTTTTACATATGCAATTCAAAATTTTAGGATATGGTTGAAGTATATTTGGGATTAGATCAACCTTATACAGCTTTAATGCTATTACAAGGATCCAATAAAGAATATTTTGGAGGGTCATTAGCTGCTGAACCTCTTTGGAGATTGGGAATGTTTGATGCATTAGACGAATTACTCGATCAAAATCATGTAAGTTACACATTGAAAAACTGAAATTCTTTATAATTAAATGAAATTTAATTTATATTAGGTATCCAACGATGATGGATGGGGAGTGATTGTTGGGAGGTCGTTGTTGGATTTTAGAAAATGTCAAAGAGAATCATTTCAAAGTAGTCTACTTAATGCCAGAAAGTGTTTACTTAGAAAATTGTCCGAAGTCACTGGAGGAACTGTCGAAGAAGCAAGGATATACACACAGGCTTACGATTCCATACTCGGCCTTCACATGTTATCTGAAATAGAACATATGGAAGAAATATTAAACAAGTATTTAATGAGTATATTTATTATTATGTATTTCAAAAATACTGTTAATTTTAAATGGTGTTTTTTTTTCAAGAATCAAGGCGATGGAAGATGGTAACATCAGTTGTGTTATGACTTTAAATGAATTAATAGATCAATGGAATGGTAGATTAAAACTTCTTCCCACATCACCCCGAATAGTGGAACCTGTGTTACGACTGCGACGTATTCTTTTAGAACAATCAAAGGTTTTTCTGCTATAGAACAATAAAAAAATGTCTCTAATTTGCATAGTTAAAAATTATGATTAATTTATTCAGCACAATCTAGAGAGCAGTCATCCTCAAACAGTATCTTTATTTAATTCTCACATCGGAAAGATTTGGTTGCAAAGTTCAAAGTTTGCCCGTAAAGCTGCCATATTTGAACAGGTTATATTCTGAAACATCTTATTCCCTTGTTAATTCATTTTTTTACATAGTGGTCAATTTATAGGCATACATTTATATTTTGAATGGAGAAAAATATCAACCGAAAGAATTGTTTATTGAAAAAGCTAAATTGTATTGGATGCGAGGACAACAAGAGCCGGCATTCCACACTCTAAAAAGAGGATTGGAAGAACATTTTTCTGATACAAGCCAGCTTTCGATCATCGATAGGTATTTTAATAGCATTTTAAATAATACTTGAATATGACATGCATATGTAATTGTAGAAAACTGTGCGCAAAGGCCAAATTACTTATAGCCATTTACAATGATGAAACTACAAATGTAGACATGGATGTAAATATTGCTCATTATAAAAAAGCTGTCGATATGTATAAAGAAAGAGAAAAGAGTCTGGTGAGTACTTTGGAGTCATACTTATTTTAAAGTAAATAATGTTTTAACGTATTGTTGCATAGGTGTACTTAGCGGCATATTATGAACGGTTGTACGCAGCTCTTAATCAAGAAGAAAAGAATGGATCCACCGGAGATGCGGCCAAAATGAGAGCTCTAGATTGTTATGGGCGGGCATTGCAATATGGCCATTCTAGATTATATCAAAGCATGCCGAGAATGCTCTCTATATGGTTTGTTAATTATTTTTTATTTCTAAAACCACTTTCTCTTTTCAAACTAAGTTTTTAATTTTCAATAATATAAACCATTGAATCTGAATAGTGTGTTTTTGGAATGTATATTGTTACATATATCCATTTTTTAAATCATTCACAAAAGTATAATGCTCATTCATTGCTTATATATATTATATTTCTAGGTTGGATTACGAAATAAACCCAACAGATAGTCGAAGAATAATCGCATTGCAGACTCTCAAACAGATTTGTTCAATGATTGAAGAATTCAGTGATAAACTTCCCGACTACCTATTTTTTACAGCTTTCTCACAGATCATATCTCGAATATGTCATCCAATCAGAGAGGCAAGTACTGTATTATTTATTTATTTTATCAGATTCACTGTGAATACTTATTGTAGGTGTACACTCAATTAAAAAAAATAATTATAAAGTTGATTCTGGCATATCCGCAACATTCCTTGTGGATGATGATGTGTGTAATAAAATCAAGCTATCCGCAGCGAGTCAGTCGGTGGAGCGATATCATGAAAGATCCTCGTTTGCAAGAATCGAAAATGTTCAAATTTATCAACGACTTCAAACAGCTGGCCGAAAAACTGATAGAACTTTGTAACAAACCCATCGCTGACAAAGTGCAAGTCACTTATATCAACACATTGATGAGAACACTTCCAAGATTGCTTGTTTCTGAAAATTTCAGTCAAATAATGATACCCCATGAAAAGTTTATTAAAGTTGTTTTACCGCATAAGTCCATAAACAAGGTATTGTTGAATGTTATTGTATTTTTAAATTAACTTTATTATACAGTTTATATTATTTACCATAGGAGCGCGGACCTTATAATCCATTCCCTAGTTTTGTTCATATCACTGGTGTAGAAGATGAAATAACAGTTTTTGCAACACTTCAAAAGCCTAGAAAAGTTACCCTTAAAGGTATTTATTCATATGGCGATATTATTTTAATTATACAAATAAATATTATTCAATATTTTTTATTTAGGATCTGATGGTAAAAGATATATAATCCTTCTCAAGCCTAAAGACGATCTTAGAAAAGATTTTCGACTAATGGAATTCAATGCAGTCGTAAATAGATACTTACAAGAATGCTCGGAAGCCAGAGCTAGAAGATTGTACATCAGGACATTTACCGTTTTGCCGTTGAACGAAGAGTGCGGCTTGATTGAATGGGTCCCTAATCTTTTAGGATTCAGAGGCATTCTTTTAAAGCTGTACAAACAGAGAAGTATATATAGCATGTTAATAAATTGATTTAGGATTGTATCTTTTTGTACTAATGAGTAATAATATTTTATATAATTGATAGTGAAAACAGGTAGAACAATAAACTAATTATTATTTCTCTTCAAGCAATACTAAATTCACATATGAATAAATCTTTTTAAAATAAGTCTTTTTTATTTTATACAATAATTAATAAATAATCCATGATCACTTCTAAACATAAATTGTCAAATTCATGTGATAGGTTTTAGGAATTAAATTAATTTCAGTTCTTGGCTGTGTCACAAAGACTTCCTACAATTCCTTTATGTTTAATTCATTTACAGTTCATCCAGAAATATAAACAATAAATGTTTTTTGCAAAATGTTGTTAATAATTATTTTTATAGATATGATAACAAGCGGAAAGCTCCTGAGGGAATTGATGTGTCCGAATAAAGAAGAATTAGCTAAAAAGAGAAAAATATTTTTAGAAGAATTATTACCCAGACATCCTCCGTTATTTGGGGAGTGGTTCCGATACACTTTTCCAGATCCCCATTCATGGTATGTCCTTTAATCAACGATTTTTACTTTTATTTATGATGGTTTATTTGAAGGTATCAAGCGAGGTCCACTTATATTAGAACGACGGCTGTAATGTCCATGGTCGGATACATCTTAGGTATGATAAACTGAAATACAATTATATTGTTTATATAATATATCTCACTCGATAAAGGCCTCGGCGATCGGCACGGAGAAAATATCTTGATGGACTCGCAGACTGGCGACACCGTACACGTTGATTTCAATTGCTTGTTCAACAAAGGAGAGAGCTTTGAATATCCTGAACGAGTTCCATTCAGACTCACGCACAACATGCAAACTGCAATGGGGCCGCTGGGATATGAAGGAATGTTCAGGTAGTTTATTTGTGTCCAATGTAATGTGAACCTAATTATATCAATGCTTTGTTTTATAGAAAATGTTGCGAGATCACTTTGAAAGTGCTCCGCTCACAAAGTCCTACCTTGATGTCTGTTATTCAACCGTTTGTATACGATCCACTGGTCGCCTGGCAAAAGATGTCCAGCAGAATAGACGACAATTGTATGGAGAGGACAAACAATTTGGCTAGAGAGCATCTCACACACATCGAACAGCGTCTTCAAGGAATGGTAATTATTATCAAGTAAAAATACAGAATAAAACGGATAAGGATGTAAATTAAGAGTTCACATAAAAGAGACACAATAAAAAAAAAAAGATTTCTTTCGACTCGTAAATAACTTTCATAAGGATTTGTTTTGAACTATTGAGTGGAATAATTAAAAGTCTTCTTCAATCTATATCTCGAAAATAATTGTGCAGAAGTAATAAATGAGAATAAGAAGAAAATAAATGTATAAATATTAAGATGGCAGACCAAGTAGATGAGTCGAACCACAATCAAGGTGGTTAACAGTGTTTAAAAAAACAGTATAGAAGATGTACATCACTAGAAGATGGACATCAAGAATTAAGATGAACTGACGTTTAATCATTTGTAAACAATTAGCCTTGCCTCAGTCAGACTCATCTACTTAGTTCAATCTTGATATTTATACATCCAGTTGTGGACAGATGAGTTAATAGACATAATGATTACATGTAATTAATATTAATTTCAGGTGCGGAATAAAGGAAAGCAGACGTCGTTATCGCTTTCACCGGAAGGTCAAGCAAATTACCTGATCATGGAAGCCACTAGTATAAATAATCTATGTCAAATGTTCTTTGGTTGGGGGCCGTTCTTGTAAATTATTAATTAATAAAAGACAATATTTATAATGTTCTAATATTTTATTTAGTGTATATATTTTTTACACTTTACCACTGAATAAGTCATTACAGCATGAATTCACTACTTACATAAGAGTATTTTTTTTTCAGGAGATGAAAATTATAAAAATGTTACACTCATAATGTGCAGTGCACAACGTATCATATAAACCGAGTCCCCGACACGCGTCGGACGACAAATTCGTGTTACATTTATTCTTTGGCAAAACTTGGCTGGACATTGCTTGTCATTTTTAGCCATGGAACGAGCGAGTGGAAATATTCACACAATTTTGTACATGGATGACATTGAAATAAATGCATTCATCTTAAACAATCTGATATTTTGTAAATTGACATTATAACCGAGGAGATTGCTTCTGAATGTATAATCTAAAGTATATTGAGCTGGAATTTATTTTTTATACATAATAATAATTTTTTATCTCTTCTATGATTTAAAAATTACATTGTAAATCTCTGAGCAAATATCAAAAACATCTGTCACTGTAAACTCATATATGATAAACCAACAAAAGCAATAATCAGATCTCTGCGATTCATACTTATAAACCTCAAGCACCAAACGAGCACTACGAATGATAAATCATAAAACAAACACAGTATATAATCTTTCAAAATAAACGGTGTAAAGACACGTCAGAAACGTTGACTAGTTTGTACAAGTGACAAATAATCTTACCGAGAGATTACTTTTATACCGATAATGAGTCTTACGATTATTATTTTTTTACCATAACTCATTGAGCTACAATCGTTATTACTACTTAAATTCTAAAAGTGTGTGTTGTCTTCATAAAGTTTTTTTTTAGTATCAAACAAACATCTAAAATTAGCAACATTTATTATTTAATCAATTATCATTATTTTAAATTAGATATTATCTAAAAATTTCTACATATGTATATGTATATATATAATTTATTTATTTCCAAAATCATCTATCCTATTAGAAATAATTTTGAGCATTTATTTGCCTTATGGAATAGAGAAGAAGTGTAAAAATGTGAACAACCAAAGCCCACAAAATGCTGTATCAAAAACAAATGGCACTGAGATTATAACGAGGTAACATCGGAACTGAAACAAATTTTAAATATGGCACACCCATTATAGAAATGCATTTCTGTTATTTACACATTAAGTTTTACTCGGTTGAAGTCACAAGGAGGGGGCGTGGGAACAGTTTTGATATATTCACAGCATCAATACAAAATAAATGTTTCGTTGTAATTAATTAATGTGAAACAAAATTATTAAGTCTAATTAAATAAACTCTCCATTGACACATTTGATTGATAATATAATAAATGTAATTCTTGTAAAAAATGTTCCAATTATCATTAATCATTATTCAAACATCAAAACAGTACAATAATTTTAAATATCCCTTATGTGTAAGTCAATACAAATGGACACTATTGTATAATTAAGAAGTGGTATTTGTAAATATTTACAAATGCCTTTGTATTTCAATAAACTTCATACATTGTTTATTATTATTATCATTGAGATGAGTTTTAGTGTATTTACAATTTTGTGCTATAAAAATGTACAAACTACAATAAATACATTCATGAAATCCGTCACACTGAACATTTATCATATAAAAAAGTATAAATACAAGAATCGGGATAAATGAAGTACGGCAACATCGATATTATTATTACTTGATTATCTACACAAACCAAACACCTTTGTTCCCATTTACATTTCAACCGCAATTTTCGTAAATTCTCTAATGAGCACTAGTGTGAATATCGCAGGGATTCAATATTCCGAATGGTAAATCATCAACATTCACATAGTTAACGATCACATACAGTCATTTTCTCTTATTCTGCATTCTTTTCTTTTCCAAATTACAGTCATACTTTATAAAAAATGTTTTATTGCTTTCATCGATTTTCTTCTTGGAAATAAGTGAAACAATGCAATGCTTTCCATTGACATGTGCTTCACTTGGAAGTTATCATTACAATTCGGTAACTGCATAGAGATCCTTGTTGGCCTCGTTGGCTGGGTGATGTCCGTCGGCTGGAGCAGCATTCCTCGAGTTGGCCGACTGCCTGGAACGCCTGTCTAGTGTTTGGCTTCCGCTGCGGATGCCTGGGTTTTGAGCACTTTGGTTGTGATGTCGGCGGTCCAGAGTGTGAGAATGAGCCGAGCGGATGGCTGCTCTCTGCTGCTCGGTCATGGGGCGAGGAGCTTGCTGCTGTGTGCTTGTGGAAAAGAACCTTTCTGGTGTTCTACCGGTTCTATTTTGTGCTTTTTGCTGCTGCTGCTGTAACGTGTGCTGGTGATGTTGCGGCTGTTGACCTTGAGGACAACATGGCAATGTTGGAGGAGCAGGAGAACGGTATTGAGTGAAATGAGCTGCACTTAAAGGCTGCGGTGCTAAGGTTGGAGGATCAGGCAGCGGCTGGTGGACAATAGAAGTGCCGTTGACAGGTTTTTCATTATTATGTTTCTGTTGATTGGGCACGCCTCTACGTTGACCTTGCTTCCTATCCAAGGTTCCGACGTTGACCGGCTGATTGGACAAACTTTCTTCTTGTTCCATTTGTTGTGCATATTTGTGACTCTTATCATATTTTCCGCCTGTCCGTATTGTGGCGTATTTATCAGGCGGTGGTCGAGTGAAAGTGGACAATGGAGTAGGTTCTAGACGAGGCGGTACATTTTCAGCGATACCTCCGAGCGGTTGAGGACGAATAAGAGGAGCGACGACAGGTTTAAGGTGCTTGGGTCCGAAAGAAGCATATTTAGGGTCGAAGCGGTTGATCTGATTGGAGATGATGGGAGTGATGTCACGTGGGTCGGAAGAGGGAGGCGCCAGGGTGCGCGGATCAAGTGGCTGCGGCCCTGCGCCGCCCTGCCGACCTCAGTAGAAATCTGAACTCTCCAGTGTCTTGCATTGTTTGCTCAAAGTCGCGTACTTGCCATTGTTTGGTCCGAGCATGGTTGAGTTGGCGTGCGAGGGCAAGCGACCGAGCGTGTGGCAGCCCCCGGCCCCTGAAGCGAGATGACCGCCACGCCCTCCACCCCGTGCTGTTCCATACTGTCCTCCGGGGGCTTCACTTCTGTAATGACACAACAACACAGTTGCAAATACCTTCACATGCCAAATGATAATTTCATATTTCAGTTTATCAAACTTTAATTCTTTTGTAATATTGAAATTTATTTTGTACTTAATTTATTAATTTGTCCACAGGATGAGGATTGGGAAAGATGTTTCTAAACCAAACCATATTTTAAATCGATCAAAACATGCATTGTAGACATAAAATAGATTTGATAGTAAAAAATAAATAATGTATAAAGATATTGAAAACTACAGTTGTCTAAAGTAAACAACATATAAACAGTAAGATGATTTCACTAAGTTCTAAATGATAAACAGAAAAATCTTCCCACATTTTGAATCAAAAGTTGAAAATGAATGTAATGAAATGAATGACAAAAGAATGAAATAAAGAAAACAAAACAAACAAGAAGCGTTGGTTGTCGTTGTATGCGTGCATGCTGGCCATGGCGTAGGAAGGGGGCGGCGGTGTAAGAGGGGGGCAGTACGACCCTTGGCTCCTGGGCAATGTCCGAGTAGCATTCTGAGTAGCCGGGATGACAGCACTGCCACCGCCCGATGATGAGTTTGGCAAGAATGGAGCGTGTTCATCACCACCATAGTCTCTCCTGCAATACAAACAGTGTCGTCAGTTAAATATACTCGGTTAATTCAGATTATACTTTATTTCTTTCACATACTTCTTTCTAATATAAATCCAAGTATGGCTGTCAACCCAAACAAGAATAGTGAAAAGGAAGCCAGCAAGAGCAGCAGCCAGGAGGAGCAGAGTCAATCCCAGAAGTCCAGCATCACAAAGGGCACGGGCACCGGTTAAATAATGAGCTCTAACAGCTCTACAGTCCACCAATGCAGTTAGGGTGTTCAGAGCTCGTTCTGCACTATTAGTCTCAGTCGTTAAAGAGCCAAGTGTCGGTTGCAAACCTATAAAAAGACATTATAAAATGAATTGTTTGATTGCAATTACAAATATAAAATGTGTTATCATACTTGGATTATTGAATATATCAGTCGCAATTCGTCCTAGTGAAGTTAAACCTTGTCGTACAGCTTGCACCGCACTCTGAGATTCACGCAATTTCTTGGTGAATGGATTTCCACGAGAAACTTCACAGATTAAATAATATCGCACAACCTGAAACAAAATTAAATAATGTAAATTTCAAGACAAAAAATATTTTTCTTATTGTTAAAAATACCTCAGGGGATAAATTAGGCGGAGTTCTCTGAGCAATGGCAGCAGCAGGATCTTGACAGGCGTCAGCCAAAGCTACGGCCGTAGCGAGAGCAGCTCCGGCCGCCAACCAACATGCAACCAGTGCAGCCAGAGCACAGACACTAAATGTAATTAGTGCTCGGCGAGAATGTCGAGCAACACCAACCAGCAGTATTGCACAAGCTATAACCAATGTGGACCAAGCTCCCATGGTGCCAATCCAACGAATCCATTCCCACTTCCGAAGTTGCTGGAATTAAATATTTTCATTTAATTACACAAGGACCAAATACATAATGACTAAATATACTACCTCTAGAGTACGATCCATGTTGATTCCATCCAGAGGTTTCTTGATGTCAGAAGCAGCATCCACAGCCGTTGTTGTATTATTTCTAACGGCAGAGAGTGTATTGAGTAAGATACCCAAAGCCGTTTGATTTAACACAGGAGAGTCAAAAATATCAGCTAAATCTGTTAACTGTGGCTTTACTTTCTGAATCAAAGCTAACTCAATCGAATTGGTCTGTGAAATTAATAAAACATTAGTACATTTAAATATACAGTAATTAACAATGGTAAATAAACTACAGACTTGATTACGGATGGAGCCGACAATGCTGTTGATGGCACGTGTTGACTCCAATGCTTGTAATAAAGCATTGTGCAAATCATCATTGCCGTAAAGACCAACACCGATAGCTCCACAGCATAAAACGGCCACAATGCATAGTGTTACCTATAACCAAATATTTGTAAAATGAACACTAGTCAAATGCATTTGATATTGGTTTGTGAAATACGTACCTTGAGTGCTGATATGCTTTTGGCGGGTCTCGGTTTTCGATCACAGCACCGTGTCAATAGGTATATTAATAATACTAGAAGCGTTAATATTAACCATGCGGCAGGTACTGATCCAAGAATTCCAAGACTCTAGAATGTAATAGAATTGTGAGTGATATGCATAAATACATTATTTAATTATTCTTACCTCGAGATAAACTTCGGAATGTGGAGCAAATGTGGAATTGACACGGTGCAAGGTAACATTAACATGGGGTAAAGCATGCAGTAGACGAGATAGTATCGGAGGCCGATAGTCTTCTTCGTGTGGGGGGGCCATGGCGTTTGTTGACCACGAGCCCCCTTATCTATACACAAAAATACAATTAAAATTATTCCATTGAAAAATATAATCAATTATATTAGTAATATCTATTATTTACCTGGGATTTAATATGACTTGATGTATCCGTTTTGTTCACCTTGGGGATCAGGAAACCATTAGCGGGGATAAGGATAATGTTAATTTCAGATTAAACTAATGGGTTTCTCAAAAACTGCTGCCAGAAACTTGAAAGCTGAGTATGAATATCTAAAAAATAAAATATAAAAAATATGTAAAATATTTTGCTTATGCAAAAAAAAACATTTTTAATTTTTCATTCATTAATCGTGTGGATCATAATTACTTGGCAACATTCAGATAAGACACGTTTTGAGAATGATTACTAGAAAAGGGGAGGTGTAATATTGTGAATGAAGTGGCTCAGAAATTGGGTCATCCAGTTGGTAGAATACTTTTAGTATGATGAACACACCAGAGGGGTTGGTTATGTATTCTTAAAATAGAAACTGTATCATCTTAAATTTAGCCCTAAACAATATTTACTCACTGACACAAGAATCCGTAATTTTAAATAAATAATTATAATGTGTGGGTTAAATAAATTACTTGCAACTGGAAAAGACCCGCATTAGTTTGATTGTTAAATTAGACATTCTGGAAATTGGTTCAATAATAAATAAACCTAAAGGGATTGAACTTTTAACATATCACATCTAAGTAATATGTTTATGGGGTGAATATTATGAATTTTACGAGAGTATTATTTTTAGGCCTTCACCAAACAAACAAGGCTTGAATGAACAAATTAAACTCACGACTAAATCCATTTCTGCACTTAGAGAAAATATCTTAAGTCAAAAACGGCCTTGATATTAAGTATATTTTAAAAAGAAAGCCGTGAATTTTATCTCATCAACCCATATGTACTAGTAATTGAACATGCATATAATTTTGGGGTCTTTTTCATAGTTTTTGTTATTAATTAAGCATATTATAACAAAATTGAAGAAATTTGCGGAAAAAGGATAGTTGTCACAAGAATTCAATTTTCAAGAGACTAAAAATTTTATATACATTAGGCGTGTGGCCAAAAATACTGTTATCATGTGTTCAAATCAAATATAATATTAATAAAATCCCGATTGATCGTCTTAATCCAAGTTTACTCCGATTTCCTGGATTGTTAGGTAAATACTGAGGCGATTATAGTAACAGTTAAGATCACCGACAGACAATGAATTAACACGGTGTTGTGTTTAAAAAACAAAAAATTGTTAAAACCTAAAAAAAGTGGCGTATATAAATAGATAAATTGTCTTGATATATAAATGTATATTTTCATCGGTTGTTTTAATATAACTGTGCAATAAAATCAATTATTAAATCAGTTAAGTGACATAAATGGATAATACAGACGGTGAAATTAATTAAAGGAGCAATGGAATCATGTTGAACGAATGTCATATCAATTTAATTAATTGACTTAACGATGTATTGAGGTCATAAATTCACAATATTCTGGTATTTGTTTGGAGTTCACGTAATTCGGTTAGAATGCAAGGGGAAGTGTATTGTTAATCCCGCAAGGCAATATGGGTCGTAATATAATAATATTCGAGGGGGTGTGGGATAAATGGAATTTATTCACGGTAATGACATAACCCAGGGGGAAGGGGGCATAGTTGTAGTCGGTCATATCGGGGGCTGAGTCACCTGGAAACACCCCCATATTAAACCATGAATAACCAAGTGTTAACCAGGCTAATGTTCGCCAAGCTAAATCAATCAACAAGAAAGTCTGCCAATTTGCATGAATCAATATTTGATACAAGGGTAATTTTATAAGTAAACCTAGCAAAATTTGATGCTAAAACCTGTTTTCATCAGATTTATTAGTGTAGGAGCACTGCACAGGCTACATATATTATTTGGAATTATTATTATTTTAATTCTCTGAGATTCTTATGTCACGTACAGACACTAGCGAATTTTAGTGATTATAGAAGAAAAACGAGAGTGTGGATTCGTTGAATGTGTGGTGAATTTTTATTAAATAAAATTCCGAACACCGATCATCGATTTTCGCGTAATGCGTAATATTACGAGTTTCAATATTAAATTGGATTGCACGAATGCATTCGCGCGAGTGTATGGATGCACCATTAGAACTACAATAATATTTTTTCAATTATAATTTATATACTCACATATTCTGAATTTTCTACAATACAGGAGAAGTAATTGAATACGTTGTACATTCTTATTGATCAAATTCAAAAAAATATTGTCTCTTTCAAATATTATCACATTTCGATGTGAAGGTTTCTCAGTGAATATATCGTTCATTGTATCTGCGCGAGTGTGTGGATGCAACATTAGAATAATGTGGCCGCATTTTAGAAAGATGCGTAAATTTCAAAAATAATATTTAGATATATTATTATGACGATTGATATTACAATCTAATGAAGCTTGTCGTGTAAATATTGTGTAATTTTGATATTTGGACTCCGGTATCAAATGATACTGAAAATGGGGAAAAGACTACAATTATTTTATTTGTCGAAGAAAAAGATCAGTCCAGAATACAGCGAATTTGTGGTATAGACTATAAATTTTCATCGCGACCAATCAGAGCCGTCAACAGCATTTTTTTAAGTCTGATGAAGAATGGGCTATTGTCATAGTCGAATAAAATAGCATGTTTTCGGTTAACGTACATTTTTTACGGGGGTCTAAATAATTTAAAACATTTTACTAAATTACACGTAAACCGGCGTAAAACTAACAAAAAAATATATGGACGATATAATATTAAGTTTTTATTGGAATTGTTCTAATTGGGGTTTTCCTGTGACATTTTTTATAGAAGGATTGCTTTTTTTTAAGTTTATTTTATTTATTGGAAACACCAAAATTTATGTTTTATTGAAGGCAAATACCGGCGTAAAACGACGTTTACCTGTATTTGGTATATAATTTAAATGTCTTAATAAGCAACCTTGTTTTAAATTACTCGCTTTAATTTTTTTTTTATGTTGACCAAAATTATGGTAAGATAATAAGTCAACCTAATTTTGCCATTTAGATATATCGGATATCCGCATAAACCGCAAACTCAGAGATATGTTCATATTTTTTCAATAATTTACTTCATTTAACTTTAAACGAAGGGAATAGAAAACCGAGTTTCATGGAAATCAGAAAGAGTAACAGACGTGGTATAATTTATTTAAGTGTTTTCGTGTCTAAATGTTAAATTAAAAATAAAAAATTCTGTGATAATCACGGGTCAATTACGGGGTCAATATTTGCCAATTGTATTATCAAATTATATGCAATATAATAAGTTTCAATGTCACATTCATATATCTAATCAATTATTTATATGCAATAAATAAATTCAACTTAGCGTGCATAATAATATTATAAAAAGCCACAAACTATAAAGTCTTCATACAAAATTACAAATCACAAGATTAAATTTCCCAGTGTATGGAAATAAGATTAATAATAAATAGGGTGCGTAATTTGAAATATTCATGCGGTTTTATGATTACATTCTGTATGACGCAAACAGATAATATTGCACACAATTTTATTTATTTAAAAAAATATTTATATATTGCAAGTCACCTTCGATTCCAGTTTTGATTTGTTTATATTAGCATATTAAATTATTTTAAAGAATTTGTGATGATAACAAATCTAGAAGTATGCATATTTTTCATTCAATTAACATAAATCTTAACATATGTTTATGGAAAATCACCAAGAAAACAATCAAATATTTTTGTTAATAAGTATTTTTGATGGATAAAAGTTGTCTACGATAATTTATAACAGATAGAAGGAGATTAATCATCATCGTGGGGACAAAAAAGAAAAAATTAAGATATGAAAAAAATAGACTTGAAAGACACCTGAAATTTTGGAGCTGGATTTGACAACCACTGAAATAAAGTTTCGGTCATAAGTTTTGTTAAGCTGAATATATGCATATTAATTTTAGTCACGCTTTATTAATATAATATAATATTGTGGAAAACACACCAAAATACTGCTAACGGCAGTGATTGGTCACCGTACACAACTATAATATCGTATTTTTAATATATCGCCAATAACAACCGTTCGCGCATTCGTTTACGTCTAAGATTTATTTTGCAAAAAATGTGTGAAATACAACAAACGACCAATTAAGTCCTTTTTCGATTATTGTTTATACTTAAAACTTGAAGCAGATATGGAGTAACATAGCACAAACAGCTGTGATTGGTGATTAGTTTTTCGGTGTGATCAATCACGGCTGTCATTAAAAATATTTGGCTTTTTTTTTTAATATTTAAATCTCGTTGGCTAGCAAATATAACGGGTGGTAAATTTTGATTGCGCGCCATCGTGGTTATGCGACGTTTAGATCAGATTCGTTTTAAGCATTGTGTTGAGTATACGCTCCAATTTTATAATGGTTAAATATACGCCACAAGAACGAGCAGAAAATAGTGACAATGTTATAGGCAATACAAAATGATAGCGGGACTTTTGCCTCAAGAGTTACTATTATTTTTCGAATAGTGTATTGATAAAAAGCCAGCCGGACACAATAAGCATTATTACATTGTAGATTGCACATAACAACGATTTGATATACTCAACACAACAATTTAAAACCTACGCAAATGACGCTTTATTACTGCGGTGTGTGTTGATATTACAGAGAAAGCTGACTATAGTTATGATGATGGAGAAGACTTCTCAATGCAGCTGCTCTAAGTGCTTTTTCCGTCCATTTGCCAATCACAACGACTCATTCCTAATTACGCCTAATAGACGTTTTTCAATAAACACTGATTGCATATTTAACCCTGCTGAGACTGCTATATCCGCATTACAGATAGTTAATACTAGAATATATTTTATTTTAAGCACACAATGTTTAAAACTTGTTTTTAGAGGCTGACATGCGATAACAGCGATTTTATGACAGATTCGCAATTATTTATTTTACATATAACCAGCGTAATATCTCGGTCGGTGATTTGATCGGTTATTACGACTGGGAGATCGGAAATAATGTTAATAAAAACCCGATCGATTACCTTAATCCAAGATTAGTCTGATTCCTGGATTGTAAGGTAAATACTGAGGCGATTATAAAGTCATTGAACCCTGTATCTAGTAATAGTGAAAATCACCGATAGACAATAAATTAACACGCTGTTGTGTCTTAAAAAAACAAATTTGTAAAAACCCTCTCGGAATGTACATATTTAAATAAACAAATATCCATCATAATATTACATATAAATAATTAAGCGGCTATTCATTTGAATAACTTAGCACCATAATAGTAATAAAATGTATTAAATTTAATTTCAAATAGTTTTGGTATGTTTCATTTTGTGATTATATATATATATA